>PVIW01005745.1:0-38415 GCA_004026585.1 Noctilio leporinus
AAGAAGGAACTTGTACCCTTTGCAACAACATGGATGGAACTGGAGAGTATTATGCTTAGTGAAATAAGCCAGTCAGTGAAGGACAAATATCATATGATCTCACCCATTACGGGACAATAATGAGCAAAACTAACAACAAGCAAAACAGAACCAAGTATATGAATACAAGAAATAGGCCTTCAGTGGTCAGGGGGAACGGGGTTGGGGGGAGGGGGGAGGCAGAGGCAAAGAAGGGGAGCAGCTTAGACAAGAACCTAGTATAAAGGAACCATGGACATGGACAACAGGTAGGATTGACTTTGGGGGGAATGGGTGGGTGGGGAGGGGGACAGAGGGGAGCAAAAAGGGGATGGATGTAATACAACAACAATAAAATTTTTTTAAAAATGTGTAACTATGTATGGTGACAGATACTAATTCAACTTACTGTGGTGATCATTTTGCAACATATACAATATCAAGTCATTATGTTGTACACCTGAAACTAATATAATGTTATTTGTCAATTATGTCTCAATTTAAAAAAAAAAAACCTGCTCTAGGGGAAAGCCTAACTTGAAAACTCGATCATTTCTTAGAAAAGTAAATAAAACTAGGGAGAGGATATTCTCTATATATAAACAGAAGAGATACTTGGAACAATCTTCCCTTTAAGAAGGAAACTGATGCTATTAGGGAGACTATCCACAGCTAACTCTGCTACTCAAAAGACAAATATTAAGGCATTCCAAAATCTTATAAAGGCATGCATATCTTGTGCTGTTTCTCTAAGATTTAAATTGAGTAGCAAAAATAATTATCATCATCTATCCCTTACTCTACTGTTCAGTTCTAAAAAGTTCTACTCCAAGAATCCCTTCTGTGAAAAGGCCTGAAGAACCTGAGTGCCATCAAAAAACTCTACCTGATTAATAAAAGACTAGACCCTTGTTTTACCTGCAGATGTCCACCAATCCTCCCAATAACTTTGAAGCAAATATAGGCACAAGACAGTTTACTGCCATCTCAAGAGAAGGCTACAATGTTTAGTGAAAAAGGAAACGTGTAGTAAGGAAATCATACATTGATGCTTCTCTCCCTTTCTTCCTCTCTCCCTGTCCTTCTCTCTGAAAATAATAAATAAAATATTTTTTAAAAAAGACTAAAGTTCAGGAGAATTATAAGCAATTTGTCCATATCAGCAAATGAGTTAGTAGCAAAGCCAGAAGAAAAACCCTGGTCTCCTGACTCTCAGCATGTCCATACCACCACCTCCTTTTCTGTAAACAAATAATGAAACAGGTGTGAAGCATTCTGGGCTCGTCTGGTTCAGCACACTAGTCTGTTTTAAAAGGACAAATCTCTCTTCACGTTGAAAGAGAGATGCTACTGAGCAAGAGGACTCCATGTTATAACTTGTTCTAGACCTGAGGTCAATAATTATCACTTTAACTTTTAATTTTTAAATTTTTATTGAAACATTATATAAGCTTTTTAGCCCTGATAGGTGTGTCTCAGTTGACCGGGCATCATCCCACAAAGCAAAAGGTCACTGGTTCAAGAGGCAGCCAATCAATGTTTCTCTCCCTTTGTCCCTCCCTTCCTCCTTCTCTATAATAAAAATCTTTTTTTTAATTATATAAGCTTTAAAAATATAAGACAGGCTAGATTTTATAATGAAAAGCATTAGTCACTGAGATACTATGACCTGAATAACATTTTTAAATCATCATTCAAAGAACAAAAAGGAGTAGAGAGTTGGGCGGGGGGGGGGGGGGGGGGGGGGGGGGGGGGGGGGGGGGGTTGCGGACAGGAAGTGAAATCAGGAGGCTATGGGAGAAGTTTAAGAGATGAAGGTGGTTTAGCCAAAGGCAGTATAGTAAAGCAGGTGGTGAGTTTATATCACATTATATTGTAGTAAGGGTTAAGTATTATTATTTTTAAAGATGTTATTCACTATTTTTAGAGAGAAGGGCATGGAGAGAGGAAGAAAGGGAGAGAAACATCAATTATGGTTGCCTTTCACCTGCCTCCAGCTGGGGACCTGGCTGGAAACCTGGCTTGCAACTGGGTTATGTGCCCTGACTGGGAATTGAACCAGCAACTTCTGGGTTCACAGGCCAGCGCCTATTCACTGAGCCACCAGCCAAGGCAAGTATTATTTTATGAAACTTTTGTTTCAGGTATCTGTACACTTATGTGTCCTAACAAAATGTCTCCAATTATGAGTCACAACAAAACAGTCTGAGATACACTGCCCTAGGACAGCAATTTTCAACTGATGTGCTGCATAAAATTTTAAAACATGCAATATTTGACTATTTAGTCAGGGACACTGATCTCTTTTCCCTTAGATTGTCATACAAGAGGTAACCCACAAATTGACGTTTCTCTCTCTTTCTCCCTCCCTGCCCCTCTAAAAATAAATAAAGTCTTTTTAAAAATTACACTTACTTTCTTCTGGTCAGATCAGCAAAAAATTATTTTTGGTGTGCCTCAGAATTTTAGTAGTTTATATGTGTCATGAGACTACATTAGACTCAAGTAAAACAAGTTACAAGTTTAATTACATACCAAATATAATCTTATTTATCCGCCAACAGAATACATCATTTGGTCTTTTAATAGAAAAAAGAAAGAACAGTAAAAGAATTCAAACATCACTGGAATGCCAGGCACAAATTATGTTACTCGTACCAACTATGGAGATGTACAGATTATTAAAGAAAAACATGCCAATTTTCTTTAACCACTAAACCACTCTATAACCATTCAACTACTACTAATTATACAGATTCTACAATACCAACACACATTCACAATGGTAACATTTTCAAAAATTTCAGGAAAATACCTACTCTCCCAAATGAGAAAACATAGCCTAATTTTTCTTGAAGAATTCAGAGAATATATACTTTAACTCTAAAAGATTCTTTCAGAAATCTTCCTACCTTTAGCAATAACCATTTTTTTAATAACAGAGATAAAACAAAACATCTACCAATTTGCCCAATTAGGTCCAATTAGCTCAGTCTCTACAACAACACGTTTGGCATTTTAGGTGGGAAATTCTTTGTTTTGGACTATAATCCTTGGACCCTGACCACCAAATGCCAATGGAGCACTTCCTCTCTCCACCAGAGTCACTGTGCCATCCAAAAATGCCCCCAAAATTTTCCAAGTATGCTGTGGAAACATGGTGCCTCTCCCACTAAGAACCCCTGAACAGGGGGAGGAGGCAGAGGGGGAGGGAGGAGGCAGAGGCAAGGAAGGGGAGCAGCTTAGACAAGAACCTAGTATAAAGGAACCATGGACATAGACAACAGGTGGGATTGACTTTGGGGGGAATGGGTGGGTGGGGAGGGGGACAGAGGGGAGCAAAAAGGGGATGGATGTAATACAACAACAATAAAATTTAGAAAAAAAAAAAAAGAAGAAGAACAACCACTGAACAACTTAGCTGATACCCTCCTTATACAAATGACCGCAATGTAATGAATTATGTATGGCCTTAAATTCAAGGTAGAGAGAGATGACAGGTAGCACCTTTAATTTAACCATTTACAGGTAGCATTAAGATCATCTGGTCTGGCCCCGGCCAGTGTGCCTCAGTGGGTGGGCATTAGTCCACAAACCAAGGTCACTACTGCCCAGGGCACATGCCCAGGCTGCAGATTCAGTCCCCAGTCAGGGCACATTTCTCTCTCTCTCTCTCTCCCTCCCTTCCCCTCTCTCTAAAATAAAAATGTTTAAAAACAGAAGAAAGAAAGATTATCTGGTCTGAAGCAGAAAGAGTATTTACCATCTTTTTCCTAGCACAAGGCAGTCTCTAAGAGTTATTTTCAAAGTGGTATGTAGCACATGTAGACCTTTAGGAAAAGATACACAGACAGAAACTTGCCTCAAAAAGAAATCAAATTTATCCAACATGGAGGTCCAGAATAATAACTGACATTGTGGTTTGTTATCAGACCAAAAAAAGTCTTTACAATATAGGACTTTACAATATAAGAAAGAGAATAGAGCCCTGGCCAGTTAGCTCAGTTGGTTAGAATGCAGTCCGCATACGCCAAAGTTGCGAATTCCATCCCAGGTCAGGGCACATACAAGAATCAACCAATGAATGCATAAACAAATGGGACAACAAATCAACCAATCTCAATCTCTCTTCTTCAAATCAATTTTTAAAAATCCAAAGTAGGAAAGACCCTGCCTGAAAACCATGAACCTTGAAAACAGACTTAGTGAAAGAAGCCAGTAACAAAAGACATATTATATAATTGCATTTATATGAAATGTTCAGAATAGGCAAGTCTATTGAGTCAGAAAGTAAGTAAGCAGTTATATTAGGGCTGGGAGAAAAGGAAGAAGCTGAGACCTAAGGGGAAAATGGGGAGTGGCTACTAATATCTCTGAGGTTTCTTTAAGGGATGAAGAAAATTCTAAAATTCATTTTGATGATAGGAGTATAACTCCATGAACATACTAAAAACTATGGAATTGTTACTTTTAAATGGGCAAATTATATATTTTAATTGCATCTCAACAGAGCTGTTTTTTTTTTTTTTAATATCCATACGCTGAAACTGAGGTGATAAATAGGAGGGATCTACATTGTTTCCCAGGTTTCTAACATGAGTAATATGAATGAAGAAGTGATTTATGCTACACTCACCCGATACAGAAAAAGGCAAGATAGGGAGAGGCTGATAAGTTTGGACAAGTTAAATTTAACATAACGCCCAAATGGAGATGTCAGAAGGCAGCTGGACTGATAAGTCTAACATTATTAAAGGCTTGAGGTGAAGAAATTACGTAGCAATCAACAGCAAATAAGCAGTGGCTAAAATCAGAGGTTAGATACAGAAATCCTCAAAGAGTAGAGAGAGAGATAAGAGCTAACAGCTAAGACAGCCCTGAACACAACGAACAACTAAGCAGAGCAGGAGCAGCCTAGCAAAGACAGTGAGAAGCAAGTGCCAAAGAGGAAGGCGCAAAGAATACAATCTTCTCTTCTAAGCTCCACAAGTTGCAAGAAAGATACAATCTTAAACAATTGCTTCACAGGGATCCTAGCACAGTGCCTGGCATTCATAGGTGTTCAACACTCTGATGAGCTAATTAATACAAGAAAGAACTATTCACTGACTTGGCAAATATGGAAAAAATAGTGACCGGTGACACTTCACCTCAGTAAGACCACAGAGTGCCTAAATGCAAATTCAAAAGAGGTACCTTCTTTGGGTGGGCACACAACTTGATAAGTATTCCTCAGGCTGGCAGTGAATAATTACAATAGGTTAAAAGATAAATAGAGATGTGGAAGTAACAACAACAAATACAGACTACTCTTTCATAACCTGTCAGGGAATGGAAATACAGAAACCTCTGGTACCAGGAAAGGATTTCTCCAATTCTAAAACCCACCAAAGACAATTAGGGACTTCTGGTCAAGATGGTGGCATAGGCAGACATGGCTCACCTCTTCCACAACCACATCAAAATCACAACTAAGTCCAGGCTGGTGTGGTTCAAGGGACTGAATAGCAATCTGCGAACCAGTAGGTTGCTGGTTTGGTTCTCAGCCAGGGCACATGCCTGGGTTGTAGACCAGGTCCCTGGGTTGGGAGCATGCAAGAAACATAGAAGTGTTTCTTAACACATCTATGTTACTCTCCCCACTTTTGTTCCTCCCTTCGCCTCTCTCCAAAAACAAATAAATAAAATCTAAAAACATTTTTTAATTAGAACTAAAAATAGAAAAACCCTATCAACTTGAATGGTAGTCTGACAACTACAGAATTAAAGAAACCACATCCATCCAGACTTGTAGGAGGGGTGTAGACCTGGAACGGGGGGTGGTCTCATACTCAGGTGTCATGGACATACAGCTGGCAAGCTGATGCCATATCTTGAGATTTCATCAACCTGACTTGCCTTGGAGATCCCCAGAGACTCCATCACATCCAACTTCAGGGAGGGGCCCCCCCAAACTGCTTTTCCTCTCAAACAAGCAATGACTGCCTCAGGGAGCCTCAGGCCCCAAAACAGCTGCAAGCCAGCCCAGGGTCACAGCTTGGCTTCACCTGGAAATCTCTAAGCCCAGCACAAGTAGTAGCCATCTCAGTTTGCTCTAGAGCTCAGGCAGGGTGGCCCCGAGCAAAACATGGGTAGGAGCTGACCTTCGCCTGCACCACGTGGGAAACCCCAGGGCCAACAGAGAGCTATAGACCACGAAGGAGCACCAATACCCTGCCCCTGCACAGCTGATCCTCCACAAAGAGTGGAGGTTGGTGTTCAGTGGTCACAGCCAGTCCTTGCAGCTGACTGGCCTGGGTAAATCCCTCCCATTGACCTGCCAATGGCAACCAAGGCTCAACTATGAGAAGAGGGTGTACCCAGCCCACACAAAGTGTGCACCTCGAGTACCCAACTTCCGTGATGGGGAGGTTGTGTCTCTAGACCTTAAAGGACACCTCCTACGTTAGGCCACACTACCAACACATAGGGTCAAAGCAGCTCTACTCGATACATAGAAACAAACACGGAGAGGCTGCCAAAACAAGGAGACAAGGAAACATGGCCCAGATGGAAGAACAGATAAAAACTCCAGAAAAAGACCTAAACAAAATAAAGATAAGCAATCTATTAGATGTAGCGTTCAAAACGATGGTCATAATAAGGATGCTTAAGGAACTTAGTGAGGACCTCAACAGTATAAAAAAGATCCAGTCAGAAATGAAGGATATACTAATTGAAATAAAAAAACAATTTACAGGGAAACAAGATTCAAAGGGAAGCTGAGAATCAAATCAATGATTTGGAACAGAAGGAAGCAAAAAAACGCCAATCAGAACAAGAAGAAGAAAGAAGAATCTAAACAAATGAAGACAGTATAAGAGCCTCTGAAACAACATCAAGAAATCCAACATTCACATCACAGGGGTGACCAGAAGGAGAAGAGAAAGAAGAAAAAGTTGAAACTCTATTTGAAAAAATTAATAAAAGAAAACATCCCTCATTTGGTGAAGGAAATAGACATGTACGCTCAGGAAGCACAGACAGTTCCAAACAAGATAGATGCAAAGAGGCCCTACTCCAAGACACATCATAATTAAAAGGTTAAAGAAAACATATGAAGAGCAACCAGTGAAAAGAAGCTAGTTATCTATAGGGGAGTTCTCATAAGACTGTCAGTTGATTTCTCAAAGGAAACTTTACAGGCTAGAAGAGATTGGCAAAAAAATATTCAAAGATAAAGAGCTTCCCAGACAAGAAGCAGCTAAAGGAACTCATCATCACCAAATCATTATTATATGAAATGTTAAAGGAATCTAAGAAAAAGATCAAAACTATGAACAATAAAATAGCAAAAATACATATATATCAACAATTGAATCCAGAAGGCAAACTAAGCAAACACGAAGAACAGAGAGAACAAAGTATATAAAGAGTGTTGTGATGGTTGCCAGATAGGAGGGGTGTGGGAGAATGGGTAAAAAGGTGAGAGGATTAAGAAGTACAAATAGGTAGTTACAGAACAGCCATGGGGATGTAAAGTACAGTATAGGAAATGGAGTAGCCAAAGAACTTATACACATGACCCAAGACATGAACAATGGTGTGTGGATTGCCTCAGGGAGTGAGAGGGTGCTGGGTGGAGAGGGGAAAAATCAGGACAACTGTAATAGCACAGATAAAATATAATTTAAAAATAAAAAAATAAAATCCACCAATACACCACATCAAACACTCTTGTCACCTAAATGGCCTACTCATAATGTAAGTCTGGGGAGATGGTTCATCCAACCTTTAGAACATAGGTTCTATTTTTAACATACTTAGTCATTTTTACCAAAATGTTAAAGCTACCATTAGCAACAAAAAAGACTTATCCAAGATACATACAGGGGTAATATAACAAAAACAAACTAAATGCTACTGACAACAAAGGACAAAGCCAAAAGCTATAGGACTCTTACAGGCAAAAATAAAATCATTCAAATTTTATTTTTGCCTATGAGTCCTATAGTAATTTTTAATAGTTTTATTGTATTTTCCATTACAATTTATCCCCCTTATACCATTCACCTTCACTTCCACCCCACAACCACCAGTTTCCTGTGTCTATGAGTTCTTTTTCTTTTTTGCTCAATCCCTCCATCGCCCCAAAACCCCACACCAGAGGTGTCAGCCTGCTCTCCATCTATGGGTGTGTCTCTATTTTGCTTGTTAGTTCAATTTGTTCATTAGATTCCACATATGAATAAAATCATATGGCATTTGTCTTTTGCTGACAGGCTTATTTCACTATAAAGGACTCTTATAGAAAAAAATAAAAATCATTTAAATACCAAGTGTGATAGTTGTAAAATAAACCCACAAATTCTCTAATACCCCTCTATTCAAAAGGTGGAAACTAACTTCCCTCCCCTTGAGTGTGAACTAAATTTATTGATTCTTATCTCGCACAGAGAATGTACCGTAAATAACACGTGACATCTGAGATGAGGTCATAAAAGGTATTGTGGCTTCCTCCTTAACTCTCTCAGTTCAGTTGCTCTAAAACTGCCAAGTTATAACAACATTCAACCAGTCCTCTGGAGAAGTCCATCTGTAAGGAACTGAGGCCTCCAGCCACCAGACAGTGAGAAACTGAGGCCCTCTGCCAACAGCCCTGAGAGTGAGATATCGTGGAAGTAATTCTCCAGCCTCAGTCAAGACTTCAGATGACCACAGCCCCAGCAGACATTATGAACGCAACCTCATGAGCCAGAACCACTCAGTGAAGATGCTCCTGGATTCGTGAGCCACAGAAACTGTATGAGATGATGTTTATTGTTGTTTTAAAGCTGCTGAGTTTTATAATAATATGTTTTGCTTGAATAGGTAACTCATACACCAATAAAACTTTAAAAAGCTCAGGTGTACTAAAATAGTTCTTATTTACTAAGCATTTGTTCAGAAAATTCTCAAAATTAGCAAGTTTCTAATCTGTATACACAAAGATAAATATCCAGAAAAATGATTTCCCTTAAAAATAAGTAACAAATGAAGCAAACAGGAATCCAAGGGCAATGCAAAAACTTTTTAATAATTTTTTTTTAAATTTTATTCCTTATTTTCAGAGAGAAGGACAGGGAGGGAGGGAGAAAGAGAGAAAAGCATCAATGTATAGCTGCCTTTCACCTGCCTCCAGCTACAGACCTGGTTGGAGACCTGGCTTGCAACCTGGTTATGTGCCCTGATTGGGAATCGAACCAGCGACCTTTCGATTTGCAGCAGGAAGACTGAGGCATTATAGAATCAAGTCTTCCAAGAAAAAGTGCAGCAGCATAATTTTGAACAAAAGCTAAAGCTTATCTTTTTTTTAAAAAGTTGTAAAAGAATAGAATAAAAACAACAAAAGAGTGATATGTTTGACCTGCAGTAAGAAAACCAGTATACAGGGTGCACATGATAAATTGGCAATAACTTTGCATCTCCTTATTTCACATGTTTATTAATTCTGAAAAACTATGTTTCTAAGATTATGATTTAATTAATTAACATCATTACTTCAGATATAAAGTATTAAATTCTGAGAGCAACCATCATGTCCAAGGAATACGATGTTAGAGGAACCATAAGTTCTGGACTGCGTGCAGGGCAAAATGCTAAGGGAATTGCGGACTTCAATAACATCCCTTTACGTACAGTTTACAACATGAAGAGGGTGTATGATGCTGATCCTCATGTCACCACACCTCCAAGGAAAACACATAAGGTACATAAGGATCGCACAAGTCCAGATATCATACATGGAATCCAGGAGATTATCAATGAAGATCCAGGAAAGTCAATGTGCTCCACTGCAAGAGAACTGCAGATGTCAGATGCAAAGGTTCGCAAGATTATTACTGAAGATATCAGATACAGATTGTGTGTTCTCAGAAGAGGCCAGTTTATGACACAGCAAAGGAAAGGTGCTTTGAAAAAGCAAAGAAACTACTAACAACATTGAAAAACCCTAAAGAAAAAACCCTCTGATTTTCTTCTCTGAATGAATTTTCAGCAGGACCAAAGAGTCAACAGAAGAGACAACAGGTGGCCCTGTGAGAATCTCAATGAAGCCCCAATTGTCATGAAAACGAAATTTCCTGCTACAGTGATTGTGTTAGGTGTTGTCATCAATGAAGGAGATAGCATGACCCCACACTTGCTTCCACAAGGCTTGAAGGTGAATATACTGATGTTTACCTTGACATTTTGAGACAAGTTGTACCATGGATGCAGCAAGTCGCCAAAAATGGAGGTCATTTTACCTTCCAACAAGATGGTGCACCAGCACATAATGCCAAAAAGGTGCAAGAATTTCCCAGTGTCAATGTTCCTGAATTCTGGTCAAAGGAAATCTGGCCACCTAGTTCACCAGATGCAAATCCTTTTAATGTATGTAGCACTTGTGAGAGAGAAGTTAATAAACAACCTGATTCCAATAAAGAGGCGGTTAAAGCTAAGACTCAAAACGTGATGATGTCCATGGATAAAGAAAAGTTCATTCAAGAATGCTCAAGAATCCCAAGTTGAATCAAGTCTATTATTGCAGCAAATGAAGACTTTTTTGAACAATTTTAAAAATAATGACTATGTTTATGTATTTACGTATAAGAATAAATTTATTTCAAAATGTAACTTTTGTGGTATGTTATTTTACTAAAATTTTGCCAACTGATTGCACACACCCTGTATAAAAAAGAGGGGAAAAGAAGACATGCAACAAATAGGATGGTGAGGAATTCTGTAGGAAGATGATTACATTTTATGCAAAACTTAACAAAATTTGTGAATAACTTTAAAGGAAGTTAAAAAGTGTTTACAAGAGAACTTTTGGGGTGCTAGAAATGTAACACTGGAGTGCAGTAATGGTTATGAAACTCTACAAATTTACTATTTAAAAAAATCACTGAACTATACATTTCTTTTTGTTTGTTTGTTTTTTAAGATTTTATTTATTATTTTTCAGAGAGAGGCAAAGGGAGAGAGGAAGAGAGGGAGAGAAACATTAATGTATGGTTGCCTTTCACCTGACTCCAGCTACAGACCTGTCTGGAGACCTGGCTTGCAATCTAGTTATGTTGACCTGCCTGAGAATTGACCCAGCAACCTTTGGGTTGGCAGGCTGGTGCCTTTGAACTATACATTTCAATCAGGCAAAATTTGCAGTGTATGAATTATACCTCACTAAAGCTTTTTTGTGCCCTGGCTGATGTGGCTCAGGGGATTGTTATCAGCCTGCAAACCCAAAGGTTGCTGATTCAATTCCCAGTAAGGTCACATAACCAGGTTGTAAGCCAGGTTCCCAGCCAGTCTCCAGCCAGGTCTATAGCTGGAGGCAGGTGAAAAGCAACCATAAATTGATGCTTCTCTCCCTTTCTTCCTCCTTCCCTGCCCTTCTCTCTGAAAATAATAAATAAAATCTTAAAAGAAAAAGAAAAAGCTCTTTTAGTTGTTTGTTTTTTGTTTTTTCAAGTGGTATAGGCATCCCTCAGGGAATTTGCAAATTGGATTCCAGACCACTACAATTAAGCAAGTATCACAATAATGCACAGTGTCCTCTTTTTACTGGGGAGGGTCCTGCCTTCAATTTGTAAAACATGCACCCTGGCTGGTGGACAAGCACCAGGCTGTGAACTGAAGGGTTAACGGTTCAATTCCTAGTCAGGGCACATGCTGAAGTTGTGGGCTAGGTCCCTAGTTAGGGCTGTGGGAGAGGCAACTAATCCCTCACACAATCATGTTTCCCTCCCTCTCTGTCTTCCTTCCCATCTCTCTAAAAATAAATAAAATCTTTTTAAAAAATTGTAAAACACGCAACATCTGTGAGGCACTATAAAGAGAAGCACAATTAAACAAGGTATGCCTATATTTATCTGTTCATTGATGCAAGATGGGTAAATTACATTAGGGTTTCTCTGACTAAAGAAAGGAAGCAGCTAAAAGTACAGTAACTCATTCAACAGACAAGAAAATTAAAATTTTCATAAAGAAATATTATTGTTGCAATTTCAGTCCAATAAAGGACATTACTGTATCTCTGAGTAACTTTCTATAAACCTTGTTAAGCCCACAAAAGCTTATTATCTTAAGAGTAGAAAGACAATAAATTTGGAAACTTTAAATGTAAACTAAAAAGAAGCACTTCAACTTAATTTTCTATTTTAGAAGAATGTATAGCAATGTCTTTACAAACAAGCATGATGACAACAGTCAATTTCCTCAGCCAGTCAAAACATTTAAATGGGGGGAATTTTGGTATTTTTGAGGAAGATTAATTTGCATTGGTTCAGGGAATTTTGCAGAGTTTCCCAAAAGAGTAATAAAATATTTTAATTACCCCACTTGCAGCTATAGAGATCAAGCAAAACTACACCATATACAACTACAACTCCCATTTGCTTGGCTATGAACATATTAAGCTACTCTGACCTCCCCTGCACCAACTTCAGCAAACCCCGGGTCAAGAGTCTCAACTTCCCGTAACAGCATAGGTGTCTCTAATTTCAAACCTGCTTGTCTCCTCTCTGCCTTTGGCTAAATCAGTAGCAAGCCCTGAAAATAAAAACAAAAACAAAAAACTCTGCTAACTCATGTATTCATTTTCTTTGTCAATAAAAGAATGTTCTAACATGCACAAATAACATAGATAAACATACAATTATTTCTCTAAATGTCTATAAGAAAGGTCAAAATAGTTCGAGAGTGATATTTTCCACCTAGGCTTGAAAAATTGTAATACCAATGAATTTTATATATTTCAGTAAAAGAACATATTTTGAAAGTTTACAGAGTACCATACCTAATCCTTAGCAAGCATTCAGGAAATGTTAGTTCCTCTCTGTCCTTCACATTAATTCTTACAGTATTTCCATGAAGTATTTCCTGATTATTACCCCAAATTAAAAAAAAAAGTGAATAGAAAAAAGATAATTTCCTAACTGACCACTCAGATAAGACCATGAAAACTCAGGCTCGGCCTTGGCTGGTGGCTCAGTGGATAAGGCACTGGCCTGCAAACCCCAGAGGTCACTGCTTCGATTCCCAGCCAGGACACATAACCAGGTTGCAAGCCAAGTCTCCAGCCAGATCCATAGCTGGAGGCAGGTGAAAGGCAAACATACATTGATGTTATCTCCCTCTCTGCCTCTCTCCTTTCCCCTCTTTAAAAATAACAAAATCTTAAAAAAAAAAAAAAAGACGAAGGAAAGAAAAGAAAATTCAAGCTACCTAGTGGTGATGAAGGGATGCTTTTGCAGAAGTTAAACATTACACATTTTACATCCCTTCCTAGGAAGCAATGTCAATTCCAAGGACGTTTCCTCTACTACTGGAAGTGGCAAGACTATTCTTCCTTGTAGCAATGTATGATCAGTTCTTGTTCTTTGTGACTGAGAGGAAGCCAATCTCAAGAACCTATGGTGTTCTAAGTGCAGATGCAGCAAGAGTCCAAAGAATGTCCTCAACTCATGGAACCCCATGTACAAGCTCACACGGTTCCTAGTAGGGGGCTTGGGAGGAGTATTGCTACACTATTTCTTTGTTTTTGTTCTGTTTTGGCTATCAAGTTCATGCTCCAAATGATTCAAGTTTCCTGCACCAATGAGCACATACCTACATATACCTACAAATATGGAAAACTTAGAATGACATGAACTAGAACTAGCCCTTACTTTGACAGTAAATGTTCTGACAGAAGTAGGTTTGCAAAACTGTGTGAAATTGCCATCTAAAGCTCTTTTTGTGGACACTTGACACAAGATAGATATATGAGCCAAAGCCCTATCTGTGTACTTTGCTCAGGCTCTAGAGCTTAAGATAGGAACACCAGCGTGTTATGTCAAATTAAACCTTAGTGGTTATAGATGGGCAGATTCTGTCATCAGTAATAAAATTTATAGTTCTCAGTGACAGCCTAACTGCTGTCAAGAGAGCCCTTTGTTGCATTTAGTCTACCATTCACAGAAGGTACTGCATTTTAGAGTGACCAGAAAAATTAGCTAGCCTGTCACTTCCCACTACCCCATGCCAATTCATAAAACATAATGGCTCCAATTCAAGAACTCTGCCCTCTGAAAAAGTGGATCATAGTGTGTAAATGCATATGTATAAATTAATGGTTCTGTTCTACAACCACCAACATTTTATATTGGTTGTGCTATTTCTTTGGTATTTAATACATTCTAACAATATATTAGATGTAGTCTATAATACTGGATAAACCATTGCATCATGATAAGTGTTTCCCTAAACAATAATCAAATTCAATATATTCTAGGTCAGTAGAACTGAAAATACTAATAAACACCTTAGACAGGAAAGAGTAAATTAACCTCAGACCTACCTTGTTTACAATTCCCACAGACAGATGAAATTCAATTCCATGCCAATCATACCCTTCGATCACTAAAACACAAACAGAAAAATAAATGTTCATACAATACAAGCAGTTCTTCCAGTTCCTAAAGTTATTTGGTTTCAAAGGTAAGAAGCTGTTTCTTATCTTCTTTCTATCCTTTCTATACCCACAATAGTGCATGATCTCCATCACTGGCAAAAAAGCCCCGAGTAGTAGACTTAAACAGTAGGTAACACTAATTGAGTACTTGCTATACATGCCAGGCTCTGTTGTAAGTGCTTAAATGTAATAATTCAATCCTCACAACAATCCTGTGAGATACTCTTGTTAACCCATTTTACATCCAAATAACAACTAATTATATACCTCTCAAGCTTGCTCTTACTCATGTTAAGAAATGCCTTTTAAATAAATGTAGGATAAAAAAATGTTTCTAAAAAATAAATAAATAGCCCTGGCTGGTGGCACAGTGGATAAGGTGCAGGCCCAGGAACCCAAAGGTCACTGGTCTGATTCCCCAGCCAGGGCACATAACCCGGATGCAAGCTAGGTTTCCAGCCAGGTCTGTAGCTGGAAGCAGGTGAAAGGCAACCGTACATTGATGTATTCACCCTCTCTGCTTCTCTCCCTTCCCCTCTCTGAAAATAATAAATAAAATATTTTTAAAATAATAAATAAATAAATGTAGGCAATCTCAACCATTGTAGCTGCAATGTGTCAATGGTTGATATCTGTATTCCATACTCATCCACTCATTGTGCATTTCTTTGGTCCTCACAATATGCTGAGCACCGGTATCAAGTGCAGAAGAGGATTCATTCTTTGTGCTTTAGAAGTTGAGAATCTACCTGCAAACCCAAAGGTCACTGGTTTGATTCCCAGCCAGAGCATATAACCAGCTTGCAAGCCAGGTCACCAGCCAGGTCCATAGCTAGAGACAGGTGAAAAGCAACCATACATTGATATCTCTTCCCCTCTCTCTAAAAATAATAAATAAAATCTTTAAAAAAAAAAAAAAAAGTTGAGAATCTAGTTGGGGAGCCAGACTAAACTACAAGAAATGGTTCAAGAAATAAAATGCCCTATTATGAGGTACATTCTCTTTATGCAATCATTGGGTATAAAAATATCATAAACCTTTGAGAAAAGGGGAGGAAAGCTGGATATAAAAGGTGCCCTAAACCTAGAATTTTAAATATAGGTTGCATTGGCAAAAATCAGGGAAAAAGCTTTTCAGGTAAGAAAATAAGAAAAAAAACATGGTACCAGGACACAGTGTACCTGGGATCCTTCATAATCTGACTCCGCCCAATTTAGCCTTTGCTGTGACCACTGATCTCCCTCTCCTTCCCCATTAACCAAACCAACGTTTTGGGGTTTTTTTAAAGATTTTATTTTATTATTTTTAGAAAGAGGGGAAGAGAGAGAGGCAGAGGGAGAGAGACATCAATGTATGGTTGCTTTTCACCTGCCTCCAGCCACAGACTTGGCTGGAGACCTTGGCTTGCAACCTGGTTATGTGCCCTGGCTGGGGAATCGAACCTGTGACCTTTGGGTTCGCAGGCTGGCGCCATATCCACTGTGCTACCAGCCAGGCCCAAACCAACTTCTTACTTCTAGGACATACAATCTTTGATAGTTCCCCTGTTTCTTCTACTGCCTAGGATGTCCTTCCCCTTTTCCCTGGTGGATAACATTAATCCTAATATACAGTACACAGTAAATAAAATATAACCACTGCTGTAACTTTTATTATTATTTAAGATCAAATTAAAACATTCTTCTAAAGTTTTTTCCAATTCCCCAGTTAAACTCCTCAGTTCTCTACCACACTTGCATGGCACCTGTCCATTTCTCCATTAGAGTGGTAAAACTTTTTTGTCCCCATGTTTCCTGTTTTTCTTTCTCTTACTTGTCTGAACAGGAAACATCTTTTACACAACTTGGTATCTCCCATCTCCTGAGACCTAACAGTGTCTGACACACAATAGGTGCCTATTATGTATGTATTTATTAATGAAGGCCCAATGACTCAAATTTACAAAATGAGTGATAAGATTCTTTTAAAAAGTCAGCTCCTTTAATATAGTTAAACAATAAGTTTGTCAAAATCTAATGTACTTTTACATTTTAATCACTATATCTGCTACATAATTACACCAACAAATCATGCACAAAAAGTCCAAGTGGATTCACTAAAAACTACCAGCTGGCTAGTTTTTTGCTTGACAACAGAATAAGGTCCTCATCCATGCTGACAGGGAAATTAACTGAACTGATTACTTAGGTATTGTGCTGGTGATCTTTTTCACTGAAACGGCCATAGTTCTGTATGCAATATGTAGGTTTAAACTGGTATTTATATTGGCTTTAGTCATGGATAGTTACAAATTTAGAAGTCCAATCATAAATCCAAGGCTTATTTATAGAAACCTTCCATATGGTAGGAGTTTAAGAAATAAAACAGCAGCCTTTTTTTCCTCTGCCGAAAGCAGAAGGCAGCACCATGCCAAAGGAGCAAGCCCTCTCCTGACTGTTCTTGGCGCTGCTTAAAGCAGGGGAAGAAATGTGCGCCGGCCAAGCAGGAGCCCCCACTGAAAATCAGTCATCCAGGGCAATGGGCATATTCAATGTCTGTGCTATTCAAAGCTTAAGTATTAGTTTTATACATGCCCATGTTCATTTAAAGCACAATTTGTGGCTTGGAACTTAAAAAATGTTCTAATGTGCTGGTCTGTCCACATATTAATCCAGTCAGCCAGGTTTGGACATGCAAGCTTAAAATGCTCTCTAGATCATTATGCAAAGGTATGAGCTCAATCCTTTATTCTCAGGAAAAGGAATTTAGGGCAGAATGACTAAAACAATAGTTTTTCAATGGAAGCCTTAACAGGAAAAATGTCAATTCCTAACCACTGATGAGTTGCTTTTTAAAAAATACCTAAATGGAAACAAGATACAAACTAATGACAGGTTTCTTACAATTATTAATCTCAAAATGAGATCCTAGATTTTTAGTTCAAAGTTGTCAGAGAGTGCATTTTGAAACTGATTTCATCCTCTGACTAAACCCCTTTAGAATCCAAGTCTAACTTATTGAACAGAATTAATTTTACTCTGTATTACACACAGAGTTCTCTTAATCTTTTATCGGTTTTTTGAGATGTGCCAGTAAAGTCTGGAATGATTAAATTTTTATACCTGAACCTCAGAAGCTCACACATCCAATCACTTCATTTTCAGCTGGAAACCAGAGCATAAAGAGTTTAGTGACTTGTAAAGAAACACCAAGGGTCCCCTGGCTGGTAGCACAGTGGATAAGGTGCTGGCCTGCGGACCCAAAGATCACTGGTTCAATTCCCCAGCCAGGGAACATAACCAAGTTGCAAGCCAGATCTTTAGCCAGGTCCAAGCTGGAGGCAGGTGAAAGGCAACCATATATTGATGTTTCTCTCCCTCTCTGCTTTCCCCTCTCTCTAAAAATAATAAACAAAACCTTAAAATAAAAAAAAAGAAAAAGAAACACCAGGGTCAAACTCTGATGACTTGTCCACTGTCCTTATTCTACAACATACGACTAAATACACTGCTTTTTATTAAGACAGAAAACGTTTTGGAAATCACAACACAGACAAAAGTTTGGGGCATGGACAGGAAGCTCAAGCTTGTGAGTGCACCATTCCAATACACCAAAGTTGTGGGTTCGGGCCTGGTGAGGGAACATACAAAAATAAGTGGAACAACAAATCAATGTTTATCTTCTCTCCTTTCCCCCCATAAAAGTCAATAAAAAATTTAAAAACAATTTGGAAAAAACAACCATATGTACTCCTGTTTCTTGAACATAATGTTTAAAATTAATATTTTTATTATTCATTGCTTTTTCTCCCATGGTAAATTATTTAATTTTTCAAAATAAGTAATACATAACCATGATTTTTAAAAAACAAGTCAAACCATTCAAAAGGTATATAATGAAAAGTAGGTCTCTTTCCCATCCCAGTACCCCAGGACTGTTAGAGCAATAATTTCAAGTTTTGTGTAATTTGTTTTCTTAATGCCTGAATCACTCACCTAGGCTTACATATGTAGCTGTGGAAGAAGTTGAATGATTTAACTGGTTTGTTTGGTTACTGCACCACCAGAGAGAGCATTAGCTCCACCACCATTAAAACGTAAGCATCAGCCCTGGCTGGTAGCACAATGGTTAAGGCACCGGCCTGTGAACCCAAAGGTCGCAGGTTCGATTCCCCAGCCAGGGCACATAACCAGGTTGCTAAACCAGGTCTCCAGTAAGGTCTGTGGCTGGAGGCAGGTGAAACGCAACCATACACTGATGTCTCTCTTCCTTCCCCTCTTTCTAAAGAATAATGAAATTAAAAAAAAAAAATCTTAAAAAACAAAACAAAACAAAAATGTGAGCATCTGTGGCAATGAAAATTTATGCCCTTCCCATACATACTATCACTCACATGCAAACACAGCTATACCCAAAGGAGAAAGTTTGTGTGTGGGGATGGGTGGGGGGGTATTAAAATATAATTGACATAAAATTTACCATTTTTACCATTTTTACCTTTACTATTCACATTTACTTTTACTATTTTACATTTTTACCTTTACTATTGGCATTAAGTACATGCACAATGTTGTGGAACCATCACCACTAACCACTTTCAAAACTTTTTCATCACCCCAAACAGAATCTCTGAACCCATCAGACAGTGACTCCCCATTTCCCATCCCCTCTGCCCCTGATAACAATTATTCTACTTTCTGTCTTTTTGAATTTGCCTATTTTAGGTATACCTCATGCAAATGGAATAATACAATATTTATTTGTCCTTTTGTATCTAACTTTTTTCACTTACCATGTCTTCAAGGTTCTTCATGTATCAAAATTATTTTCCTTTTCAAGGCTAAATATTTCGCTGTATGTATATACCACATTTGTTATCTATTCATAATCTATGGATGGACATTTAGGTTGTTTCCACCTTTTGACTGCTGTGAATAATGCTACTGTGCACACTGCTGTACAACTATATTTAAATCCTTTCTTTCAATCCTTTTGGGTATATACTAAAAAGTGGAATTGCCAGACCCTACGTTTAACTTTTTGAGGAACCACAAAACTGTTTTCCACATATACATATATTGCATAGCCCATGGACGCAGATGTTACTGGTGGTATATTCAAATACATAGCTGCTTTGCTGATACTGATTCTATGTACCAAAAAAGTATGAATTTAAGCAACAGTTCAATAGTTCACAATTCATTTATTCAAACATTACTTAACGAAGACCTACTATGTGCCAGGCACTGTAGTTGCATAATATACATCCATGAACAATATAGACATAGAACGCTACTCTCAGGGAACTTAAATTTCAGTGCTAGAGAGGGAGGTAAATAATTAAAATAATAAGTACAATA
Source organism: Noctilio leporinus (assembly GCA_004026585.1). Classification (NCBI taxonomy): domain Eukaryota; kingdom Metazoa; phylum Chordata; class Mammalia; order Chiroptera; family Noctilionidae; genus Noctilio; species Noctilio leporinus. The sequence continues at coordinate 19,814 of PVIW01005745.1, forward strand.
AGTATATACATCTTACAATGTTTTGGAAAAAAAGAAAAGGTAGTTCAGAAGAAAGGGAATCAGAAGTGTTGGAGACAGAGGAGTTAATTTTAAATAAGATGATTAGGGTAGGCCTCACTGAGAAAGTGACATTGGAGCAACACTCAGAATTATGAGAGAGTGGCCATGCACGTATCTAGGGGAAGAGCATTCCATACAAAGGCAGCAGCCAAGGCAGAAGTAGAACTGTGATGTTAAAGGAAAAGCAAAAAAAAAAATAGTATGGCTGCAGCAGAGTGAGCAACAGGCATATAGTAGGTGAGGTCAGAGAGGTTAAGACCAGATAATATAAGAACCCACAGGCTTTTATTCAGAGTGGAATAGAAAGTCACTGTTTTTTGAAGAGAGGAGTGACATGATCTGAATTAGGCATAAAAAGATTGATTCACGCTGTTGTATTGCGAATAATGGAAAGTGTGGAAGCTGGGAGATTAGTTAAAAGATACAACAATAATCCAGGCAAAAGAGGACAATGGCTTAAACGAGAATGGTGGCAGTAGAGATGGTAATAAGGAATGGTTGATTTTGGACATATTTTAAACTTTTATATACAGGGTATGTACGATCAATTGGCAATACCTTTGCATCTCCTTATTTTACATGTTTCTTATTAATTTTGAAAAACTGTTTCTAAGGTTATGATTTAACATCGCTATTTCAGATATAAAGTATTAAATGCTGAGAGCAACCATCATGTAGAAGGAATACGATGTTAGAGCAACCATAAGTTCTGGGCAAACTGCTAAGGAAATTGTGTATAGACTTCAATAACATCCCTTTACATGCAGTTGGCAACATGAAGACGGTGTATGATACTGATCCTGATGTCGCCACACCAACAAGGAAAACACATAAGGCACACAAGGATCGCACAAGTCCAGATATTGTACACAGAATCCAGGAGATCATCAATGATGATCCAGGATGTTTACCAGGATGTGTTGAGAGAAGTAGCTGTACCATGGGTGAAGCAAGACACAAATGGACATCATTTTATCTTCCAACAAGATGGTGCACCAGCACATAATGCCAAAAAGGTGTAAGAATATCTCAGTGTCAATGTACCTGAATTCTGGTCTAAGGAAATCCGGCTACCTAGTTTACCAGATGTACATCCTTTAGACTATGATGTATGCAGCATTTGTGAGAGAGAAGTTAATAAACAATCTCATTCCAATAAAGAGGCTGTAAAAACTAAGACTGAAAACATGATGATGTCCATGGATAAAGACTTCATTCAAGAATGCTCAAGAATCCCAAGTCAAATGGAGACTTTCTTGAACAATTTTTAAAATAACGACTATGTTTATGTATTTACATATAAGAATAAATGTATTTCAAAATATAATATTTTTGTGGTATGTTATTTATTTTACTAAAATGTTGCCAATTGATTGCACACACCCTGTATATATTTTCCTGGCACACTGGATATGGGGTATGAGAGAAAGATAAAGAGCCCAAAAGTTCTGACAAGAGCAACTAAGAGAGTAGAGCTGTAATCAAATAAGACAGGGAAAGCTCCTGATTGGAGGTCAGGGGAGTTAAGAGGAAGAAATTAATAGTTTTAGTTTTGCATATGTTGTTTGAGATAGGTGGCTTTCCAACAGGTAAAGTCAGGTTGATGAAACAGCTATTTTTAACATTCCCATTTTATTATCTTGTAATAGGTGATAAACCATAGGTTTTGGTTTTGGTTTTATCCTTACTGAGGACATGCTTATTGACTTTAGATAGGGGGAGGGAGGGAGAGAGGGAGAGAAAGATTGATGTAAGACAGATATCCACCGGTTGCCTCTCACCCGCACTCCATCTGGGACTGAACCTGCAACACAGACATGTGCCCTGACTGGGAATCAAACCCACAACCCTTTGGTTTATAGGACAACATTCCAACCAACTGAGCTACATTGGCCAGGAAAATAAACCATAGGTTTTATCTGATCTAAGATCTACATTTTTATAACAAATTAATTTCAGCAGTTACAATATACGTGTAAAAAGATACTCATTAAACCTGTTGATGTTGATTAAATCCCAATGACCGACCATATCTTATAAAGCTTGAAGAACAAGACTACAATCCATTCCATTCACAATTACAGGTATGGAATCAAATCTCAGTCAATGAGGAAAAATCATAAAACATAATGAGCTCCTGACATCCAGTAGCAATGCTGAATTCTTTCATCCTGACAGTAACTGAAGAATTCCAGTGGTTGGTCCTAACATGATCAATTTCAGTCTGGCGGTCCTAGACTTGTATGTCTATTTCCTTCACTAAATTTGATATGACACGACAGAGCAGCCAGCATGCTGAGTGAAGGAAAGGCATGAGGTGGGCATTCCGAGTTTGTCAGCACTTAAGAATGTGTCTGCTTGTAGGACAAATAAAAGAGGGCTCGGTGCTCTTCAAAAAAAAAAAAAAAATTTCAGTCTGGCATACTCCTCTTGTCCTAAACACAAAAATTTCCTCCTTCTATTCCCTGGAAGGTCCCAAAAGAAAAGAATGGCCCACAACCTGAGAAAAAAACACATGCATCTAGGAATAAGAACAATGCAGACAGCAGCCTAACCAGAGCCAGCAACACTATTCCCACATCCTGGCTCAAGGTCATTTGAAAAATGACAAAATCACATCATCTCAGGGTTAGAAAGAAATCATTATATGTCAACAAACATTTTCCAAGTGACCATGTGCTAAATGCTAAGGACACACAGATGATTATGACAAAATTCCTATTCAAAGCACTGTGTGCATTACTTTATTAGAGGAATTAACTAAGGGTTATTGAATACAGAGGTGGGAATAAAAGAGATTTTCAAAATAAATTAACAAGAATTACCTTGGGATCATTGCATCCACCCTCTCCTACCAATCTTACATACAGAAGTTCATGTGGTGAATCAGACTAAGGAGAAAGCGAGGTTACAAATTCTTGCAGGGATGAGACTTGCAACTTCTTAGAATCATAGCCTTGTTCTCTCATGTGCTTGGTTAAAGAAATATCAAGAGGTGGTTATAATCAGTTCCATCCCCTCTTTTTTCTTCTCCACAAAAAAACCTGGGATGATGAGAAAACACTGTTCTAGTCCAACTATTATTTCCTCAGTGTTAATCTCCAAATTTTGTAAGATAGAACTTAATCCTTTAAAATACTTGCTGTAAGAAAATAGTGACTTTTCTTCCCATCCTAGAGGAAGTTTGATATAACCTAGGCTATTTACAAAGGTCTAGGTTAAAACTTTAACTTCTACAGTAAAACTAACCATAACCACTTCCAACACCATGTGACTTTTCCTCCAGCCTAAGTTCTTAAACCCTTCACCTTCCACAGCTGAGGAGTCTTTCTAGCTCCAAGTCTTCTGGCATTCTTTCATTTTACTGCTAATTGTGATTCTCGGCAATTCAGCCACAAAGCACTACAGGAACTTTATTAACTCACAAACTGTATTTCATTTTTATTTTCTAGACAAAATCTTACAGACCTGCAATGCACAGTATCAAAAAGTGTCTTCTGGCCCTGGCTGGTAGCACACAGTAGATAAGGCGCCAGCCTGCGAACTCAAAGGTCACTGGTTTGCCCTGGCTGATGGCTCAGTGGATAAGGTGCCTGCCTGCGAACCCAAAGGTCACTGGTTCAATTCCTAGCCAGGGCACATAACCAGGTTGCAAGCCAGGTCTCTTGCCAGGTCTGTAGCTGGAGGCAGGTGAAAGGCAACCACACATTGATGTTTCTCTCCCTCTCTTTCCCTCTCTCTAAAAATAACAAATAAAATCTTTTTTAAAAAAGTGTCATCTGTCTTTACACACCTCCAAAAGAAAAACTAATCCTTGACATGAGTTTTTACTTATTGGTAATCTCTCTTCAATAGAAACATACTCTGCCATGATCACACATTCTAGCAAACTGCGGCTATCTCAGCAATTACAGTAAGGTATACATCTTCAACAGTGAGTCAGGCCTTGGAAGTTGTTTAGCACATGGAAATTCACCAGCTGGCATCTACAATTAGATTCAAGGGGACAATCAGAATTTTTTTATCAAGTTTTTCCAAGAGTTAACTAGTTCTTAAAATTGATTATACATTTCTGAAGTATTTACAAATAAAATGATATAATGTCTGGGATTTGTTTTAAATTTTGTAGAAGAAAGAGCAAGGTTAAACAACACTGGTTATGTGCTGATCATTACTGAAACTGGGTGATAGGTCCATGGTAGCAGTTCATTTTATTGGTCTCTACTTTTATATGTGTTTGAAATAGTCCATAATAAAGACTGAAGTTTTATTTTTAAAAAAATTAAAACTGTCATTACCTAGTGAACTTGAAAAATAAAGAACAAAGTGATTCTTGGGACCAATGGGCTCCATATCTACCAGAGTTAAAAATGGTTTTATTGAACACAACTACCATGTGCCAAGCAATGATAAACTAAATTCTCTCTCCCTAAAGGAACTGAGTAGGGAATCTGTCTTATGAAAGAGGCAAGTACGTGGCATCATAGACCACACATAAGGGAAATCTAATCCACCTCTCGCCAATCAGGAAAAAGCTTCCCAAGCACCACCTACGTTAATTCTGAAAGACTCAACCCAAAGAAAGGAATCGTTCCTTTTTTTTCTATGTTGACATTTATCATTTTAGAGACTCTCAGATCAATGTGTAAATGACTGCTCCTTTCTGAACTAAATTACCAATTTCTCTATAAAGCTGAAATGATCAGAACTATCATTCATTCAACAAATATTTATTAAATACCTACCATGTTCCAGCACATGCTAGACAAAAAGAATAAAACCGTCTCTCCTCTTGTGGAATTTATAATCTCAGAGCATAGGAAGAAAAAAACAAACAAGCTATCAAGCAGAAAAATGATCACAAACCTCTCCAAGCTATAAAGGAAACAATGAGGAAGCTTCATGGGCAAAAAGTATCTACTTTTTAGATATGGCAGTAAGTGAAAATTGAACAAATGCAGACCAAGGGATAAGGAAGGTAATAAAACTGACTGAAGGGCAAAGGAATTCCAGACCAGGTGGTGAGATCAGCAGATAAAACATGCTTACAATGTGGGTCAGGGGAAGAGATCCTGATTTTAAGTGCAATGGGAAACCTTTAGAAGTGAGGGTTTTAAACACAGAAATGACATGATTCAGTTTACATTTTTAAGATCATGCCCTAGTTGGTTGGTTCAGTGGATTGAGTGCCAGCCTGCAGACCCAGTCAGAGCCCAGGTCCCCAGATGGGCGCATGAAGAGAAGCAACCAATCGATGTTTTTCTCTCACATGTTTCTCTCCCTTTCTTTCTCCCTCCTTTCCCCTCTCTCTAAAACTAAAGTTAAAAAAAAAAAAAAATTATTTCTAGTATTTTGGAAAGAATTAAAAGAGTAAAGACTTTTACCAAGAGGAATTTTACATAAGTAAAACCAAACAGCAAAGTTGATTTTAGTCAGTTGAAAAATCATCTCTGCATTATATTAACAATCCAGCCCTGGCTGGTGGCACAGTGGATGGGGCACCAGCCTGCGAACCTGGGGATCACTGGTTCGATTCCCAGCCAGGGCACATGGCCAGATTGCAGGGCAGGTCTCCGGACAGGTCTCTAGCTGAGACAGGTGAAGGATGGCCATGCATTGATGTCTCTCTCCCTTGCTGCCTTTCTCCCTTCCCCTCTCTTTGAAAATAATAAATAAAATCTTTTAAAAACAAAACAAAAAACAATCCAAAATCTTTTAAATTGCCTACTTACTCCAGGCTTTACCTTCAATTTTTTGTTTTTAATGCTTACAACCAGTAGATCACGACCTATGAGGAGCTCTCTGGGAAGCTACAACAAGCCCATATGCCTGGGGGTTAGCATTCTTCTCATTCTCCAATTGCCCAAAGTCAGATTAATTTTCATTTACTCATCTCCTATTCCACAATCAGCTTGTTCACTAAAAGGAAGAAAGAAAGGGACTTCCTCAAGTGTTTCAGGTCACAATAAACTTTACTGAACATCTGATAAGGAATGAACTGCATAACCTTTCTTCTCATTGCCAATTATGTTCCAGGTGAGAACTCCACTAGAAAAGCAGTTCTAATTTTTCCTGTCCAAATTATCTCAGACTGCCTCCTAATGCACACCCATTCATTTCTGCTTTTAAAAATGTTTCCTCATTCCAAAGTCAGAAGAATAAAGTTCTAACAGCATTTGTAATTGACAAGGGAAGAAAAATAAAATTCCACTGTCAATCCCTGGGGCATGTAACTAAGAAATCTTACTAAAGGCACTAACAAAGTTATACCCAAAGAGTCTTACTCAGTGACTTGAAAAACAGAATGAATGGAGGACAGCACTAACATCTGTGAAATATCCCTGAGCTTTACACACATTATTTCACTTAATCTTGACAACACCCCTACAAGATAAGTACACACCCATTTTACTGATGAGGACACAGGCCCAGAGAAGGTGACATTGGCTCAAGGTCACACAACTACTAAATGGTTTTCATGGCCTAGACTCTTTCCATTAAACAAATATTTAAATAAAGATCTAAATTACAGAAATTCTCCCACATGACCAATGTATTAATAGATAAGTTTGCATACTTGTGTTTCACCTGGAGATCTAATCATCAACTGGAAAATTTTTCAGTCAGGAAAGTGTAGGATTCTTACTTGGGAGACAGACCACCAGAAAAGCACCTTTAAAGAGGTGGCAAAAGCTGTCAGTTATTTGCCATTTTTAAATAAAAAAAAAATTTTATTTTTTTTTAATTTTTCAGAGAGAGGGAAAGAGAGAGAGGCAGACAGGAAGAAGAGACATCAATGTATGGTTGCCTTTCACCTGCTTTCAGCTATGGACCTAGCTGGAGACCTGGTTTGCAACCTGGTTATGTGCCCTGGCTGGGAATGGAACCAGCAACCTTTGGGTTCACAGGCCAGTGCCTTATCTACTAGAGTTATTTACTCTTAAGCCAAAGGAGCTTCTCCTTGAGGGCAAGATACAAGTATTTCCTCAGGGCTAGCAGTTGTGACTCCCTAACGGAAACTATATACAAGGACCATTCTCAAGTCCAGAAAGGTCTGTGATGATTTAGGTGGTGACACTGAGCAACATATACAAGCAAAAACAACTATTCTGTCAACAAATAAAATCAAGTAAGACCACATACATTAAAGGACCTAACAGTGGCCAGCACAAAATATATACTCAATAAAAACTAGTTTCTTCTAATCTCTGCTCTGAGTTACTTGTTAAAAATAAATAAATAAATAATGAGCTGTACTAGATAAGCCATAACATCTTATTTAGTTGGGCAAATTGATGAAACGCTTTTTCTCCAAAACTTGGATTGAGTTCACAGATCTGGTCCCACATTTGCTAAGAGTAAGGATAAGACCAGCACTTTTTTTTTTTTTTTTTTTTTAGTTTTTATTTATTTATTTTTAGAGAGGGGAGAAATGAGGAAGAAAGAGGAGAGGAACATCAATGTGTGGTTGCGTCTTGGTGCCCCCAGCTGGGGATCTGGCCCGAAACCCAGGCTTGTGCCCTGGCTGGGAATCAAACCAGTGACCTTTGGGTTCGCAGGCTGGCACTTTATCCACTGTGCCACCAACCAGGGAAGAATGAGGAATTTTTTGTTTTGTTTTTTTGTTTTTAAAGGCTTAAAATGTATTTTAATAACGATGCTGCATTACTGCTCCATTTTCCAGAAAAACTCCAGAGGTATCAGGGACAAATCAAACATGGTACACCAATAAAAAAATGCACAGCCCTGGCTGGTGGCTCAGTGGATAAGGTGCCTGCCTGCGAACCCAAAGGTCGCAGGTTCGATTCCCCAGCCAGGGCACATAATGAGGTTGCAAACCAGGTCTCCAGCCAGGTCCATAGCTGGAGGCGGGTGAAAAAGGCAACCATACATTGATGTCTCTCTCTCTCTCTCTCTCTGCCTCTCTCCCTTCCCCACTCTCTAAAAATAATAAAATATTAAAAAAAAAAAAAAAGCACAGCATGACTACCTAAGATAGACAAGGATAAGAGTTCCTGTCTGACATTCAGCATACAGCAACCCTGTTCCCAAGATTGTACTAGGCCTATCAAGAAAAGCTGTGAACAAGCAACATTAGACACAAAAGGGCATTCCTGGGTTGTCCTTACCCAAGTAAAAGATGGAGGCAAGTTCACACAACATTTTTCTTTTAAAAGATATACTAAAACAAAAATCTCTAAGAGAAAATGCCTTCCTTACAATGTGAAGGGATAATATATGGGCTAGAACAAAACTCTGTGTATGTTATCTGTGACCTCTGGGGTGGGGGGATTTAAGGCTGAGAAAGCAAACAGAACAGAATAAAACAAAGAATGGAATGAATGATCAAGATTAATAGGTGCTCCAACTGGATCCACACTATCATTATTCCCTCCCTCCCAGGCCCTCAATAATCACATGAAACTTCAGGAATGCACAACACACATATGATTCAACAATATACCACATAAAATTCATTTGTGAAATATTGCCCCTCCCTTGCCCTCTGCCTCCAGCATACTCCCTAGAGTAGGTAGTACAGGCAGGGAAGACCTAACTATTGGGAGGAATCCCTAATACTTTTCCAGGGTAGAATCCTGGCTAGTCCAAAATGGGTCCTTAAGGGTTTTGGGAAACTAGACAATGCAATTTTTAGTATCAGTGACGCTTGTTTGGAGCAAACTCAGCTCCAGGAGCTGCACAGTTAAATGCAGGAAGGGTTCCACAAATTGCCCCTATTCCTTCCATTGTAGCAGCCTGGCTGAAGCATTCAGTGGTTGGTGGGGTCAATCCCCAGGTTCCACCTGGCATCATAGTGGCAGGTCCTAGAGCAACTGGGGTACCAGCAGGCACAGAAGCAGAGAACATGGCACCTCTATTGTTTATGCCCATAGCACCTCCCATAGCCATTTGGCCCATCCATATCTCCTGCTCTCTTGCATCAGGGAAGGTTCCCTTGAATCCTTCCTGCTGTCACAGCATCATTTCTTCCTGCTATCACCGCATCTCTTCCTCAGGGCATCACTTCCTCACAATGCCTGCGCTCCTCCTCCTGCCTGAGCTTCAGTTGCTTTCATTTCTACATTTCTTGGTTGTGCATTCCTCCATCCTCCAAAGTTCCTCTTGATGCCTCATCAAATCCTGCCTCATGAGCATGACCTAATGCTCATGGAGAGCAGCTTCCATCTCCATCTCCAGTTTCTCACGAGCCTCCTTGATGTTGCGGTCCACTTGGTCCTGCTGCTGTTTCTCCATCTCAATGACAGCCTTCCAGCACATGGCATAGTCACACTTAAAGGAGCCAGGCTGTGCAAATCCCAGTGGCTGCTCCCGCTCCTTGTGAAATTGCTGATTCTTTATAACCAGCTTCTCAGGAAGTCCCTCTTCATCTAACTGGTCCATGGGCTCCACAGTCACAGGCCAAGGAAATGTAGCTGGAAGGAGCTTTCAGTGCATCTGTGCAGAGCTTTCTGAGCAGCTGGCTTCCCTGAGAATTCAACAATGCCTTTTCCTGACGGCCTTCCTCGATCATCCACAATGACTATGGCCCTCTCCACCTGGCCAAACACAGAAAAGGCTTCCTCCAACAGCTCGTTGGACACATACTGAAGAAGGTTTCTAACGGTAAGGGATACACTATGGCAGGCAAACTGCACTCGCAGCTGCTTTCCATAGAGTGGCATGTTGTCCAGCTCCACTTGAGCAATCTCTGGTAGGGTTCTTGTTTCCAAGTGGACAAAGCCAAAGCTCTTACCTTATGAATGAAGACTTCGCCAGCCTTCCCATATTTCTCAAATAGCTTCCTCATTTCCTCCTCAGTGATGTCAGGAGGAAGATTGCCCACAAAGAGCCAGGCTACTCTGGGTGAAGGTCTTCTTTCCTGGTTTTCTAAAGTTCTTCAGGTCAATGGCCAAGCCTTCATTTTGGCTGCTGGCTTGCTGCCCATTTGCAAGTACTGGTGGCGACTGCTGCTGTGGTGCTGCTGCTGCTGCTGCTGCTGCTGCTGCTGCTGGTGATGATGCTGCTGATGTTTCCTTGGAGCATGATTTTGCTTCTCCAAGTTAAAGGTTTTATTGCTCTGCATTTCTGAACCCCCCTACTGCCTGGTCTCTTCTCAGAGTAACAGTGACACTGCACAGCCTCTACCATCCCAAAAAAAAGTGTTTGTTTTTTAAGATTTTATTTATTATTTTTAGAGAGAGGGGAAGAGAGAGAAGCAGAGTGAGAGAAACATCAATGTATGATTCCCTTTCACCTGCCTCCAGCTACGGACCTGGCTGGAGACCTGGCTTGCAACCTGGTTATGTGCCCTGGCTGGGGAATTGAACCAGCGACCCTTGGGTTTGCAGGCCGGTGCCTATCCACTGAGCCACCCAGTCAGGGCTAGAATGAGGTTTTTAAAGCCCACTGATGCCCTGTTGGCCAGCTAATCTGTTTAATAGTAACAGCTGCTACTTTATCACTTAATTACAATATACCAGGTTCTATACTAAGGATTTTAAATATTTATGACCATGCCCTACCTGCTGTGGCTCAGTGGATTGACTGCCAGCCTAAAAAACTAAAGGGTCACCAGTTCAATTCATAGTCAGGACCCATGCCTGGGTTGTGAGCCAGGTCTCTCTCCCCCGACAGTTAGGGGCATGCAAGGAGTAAACACACACTGCTGTTTTCTCTCCCTCTCTTTCTCCTTCCCTTTCCCTCTATTTAAAAGTAAATTATTTTTTTTAATATTTATGACCTCATTTAATCTCACCCAATCCTATGAGGGAGATATTATCACACCCATTTTATAAATGAAGAAACCAAGATTCAAATCAAAGTCCTTGGTTTCAACCACTACACTATATATACCTCTCTACTTTCTATTCATTCATTCATTCAACAAATACTTTCTAGTCAAGTCAGGTACTAGCTCAGCCTAGGAATACTAGTGATAAAGACAGACAAGGTCTTTCTGCCCTTATGAAGTTTATTGTAACAAGTAAAAATATAATCACCTCTGGTATGACTGGTAAGTACTGTGGGGAAAAAGACAGTAATAACTCCCTATCTTACATGAAAACACTAAAAATGTTAAACACTACCATCTCACGCCCATTAGGATGGCTACCATAAAAAAAATAATACACACTGGTAAGAAGATGGAGAAAACAAAACCCTTATAAACTATTAGTAGGAATATAAAATGAAAGTACACACTATAAATTTAATCTTAGTGAAAATGACTAACCAAAATTCTAAACCCATCAAAAGTAAAGAAAAAGTATGTTGTTCTGAAAGACAGATAAACTAGTGTCCCTCTTTCGTTAGTATGATATTAATTCTAGCGTGGGTGTAAGCAGAAACAGTTCTAACCAGAGAAACCTGTCAACGAGGATAACAGATCTTTCCAAATTAAAATAACTATCAAGATTATATAGCACATGCAATTCCAACGCCCACTTCTTTTTTCCTCCTTCCCATATTCTTATTAAATTCCTCCCAGTCAGCTGCTCTGCTTTCTCAGCACAGAAACAAACTCTGACTACTGTACAGGTAAAGGCACTTCATTAAGCTCTCTTACTGGACTCAGATTGCTGCTCTGGGAACTGTCTCCTCTTAAATTTCTGGGCTATTATCAGATAGAAGCAGCTCTTAATCTCCCTGGCTTCCCTTTCAGGTGCAAGTGCCAAGAAAAGGTGGAGGAGAAAAACGGGTCCACAATTATCTAAAGTACTTGTAGTTTCATCCATTATGGACTCTGAACTGCACATTATTCCCATTCAGACTAGAATGTACCATCCATCTTATTTACTATACCCATTTGATACAGTCTTATATTAGATACATGGAAAGAAAATAATATTATGCCCTGGCTGGTGGCACATTGATAAGGCGCCAGCCTGAGAACCCAACAGTCGCTGGTTCGATTCCCAGCCAGGGCAACATAACCAGGTTGCAAGCCAGGCTTCCAGCCAGGTCCATGGCCAGAGGCAGGTGAAAGGCAACCATACACTGATATCTCTCCTTCTCTGCCTCTCTCCCTTCCACTCTCTCTAAAAATAATAAATATTTTAAAAATAATATTAAATGCACCTACTAAGCGAAAAAAAGGATATTGTTGGGGAAAAAAAGTAAAAAACAGCACTATTAGTGAGAGGAGAGTCTGAAAACAAGTTGAAGACTATATTCACCAAGGAGCATAGTTCTGTACAGGAGTTAACCCTAAGGCTAACTTAAAAATAGGCAAGGACTGGGTGGGGGAAGGGTTTAGTCAAAGAGCTAGATGAATGACCCTTGGACAAGGATAACTAGGTGGGGATAGACTATGGAAAAGGGGATGGAATGGGTGGGGCAAGGGACAGCAATGGTGGCGTGGGGCGGGGGGTGATGAAACAACTGTAATACACAAGTAAGTTAATTTTAAAAATAAAAGGTAAAATAGTTAGGCAAGGACAGAGTTTGGAGAATGAGAGGAAGAAGGCGGTTAGGAGAATTCAGAGCAGCCTAATCAAAGTCAGGAAAGTAACAATTATCAGTACAGACTGATAACCAGCTATTTTTAAAGTTCTCGTAGAACAGAACATGTAATAATTCTGCTTGATGACCTACATAAATATCCATTTGCCATAACCCAGTTTAATAAAGACAGTATACAGCTATGGACTAACTACAAGACCGAGAAACAATTTGTTTCCAGAAACCAGATCAACTCAGTCCACTCATCCCTCATAGTGTCTTGACTGAAAAGGAAGAAATCTACCATTTCTACAGCTATACCAGATGATATTCTAAAATGTTTGCTTTCTCTTATCTGAGAAGTGATTATGTACAGTCTGTTATTAAGCTTATGCTATCTTTTTAATTTTTTAAAAGATTTACTTATTATTTTTAGAGAGAAGGGCAGGGAGGGAGGAAGAAAGGTAGAAAAATGTCAATGTGTGGTTGCCTTTAACCTGCCTCTAGCTAAGGACTTGGATGGAGACCTGGCTGGGAATTGAACCAGTGACCTTTGGGTTCGCAGGCTAGCGCCTATCCACTGACCCACCAGCCAGGGCTCTTATGCTGTCTTTTTAGATAAAAGCAGAGGACATAGAAATGGTAGCTGAAATAGATCCTAAGCAAGAAGAGCTTACCCAGACCTTGGTTTTAGAAGTCAAATATGAAAGTTCACGTATATATTCAATTGCCAGTGGTATAATTCCTCACAGTTAGCTGGTGTTTTACTTAGATAGAGTTTTACACATGGTAGATGCTCAGTAACTATTTGAAAGAATGAATGGCCCAATTTGTACTCAAGACACTACTGCCAGGAGAAGCCAAACAAATAAACTCCATAAAGCGACTGGGGTTAGAAAACTGCAGGAAGACAAAGGATGGGATCTACTCTTGCAATGGAGCTGCAAAGAAGGCAGCTCCATTCACTCATTCAAAAGAAGAATGAAGTCTGAAGGCCTATTATGGGCCATGCACTCCTGTAGCATACATATGTGTAGATATAGATCAGCTGTTAGAAATTGATCTCAAAGTTGGCATGCAAATATGTTTCGTGTAGACCACAGAGTGGTGACCCACACAACATTTTAAAATCAACTTTGAGGTATAATTTACTTAGAATAAAATACATCTATTTTTAAGTGTACACTTTCAGTGAGTTCAGTGAGTTCTGACAAATGTACATTCTTGTGTAGTCACCATTCCCAATCAAGGAAAAAAAAATTCCCATTAATTAACCCTTCATTCTTTTATAGTCAATCCCCAACACCACCCTACTCCAGCCCCAGGTAACCACTGATCTAATTTCTATCACTACAAATTAGTCTCGCCTATTACAGAGCTTTAATATAAATGAAACCATAAAGTTCTCTTCCTTGTTTCACTTTCACTTAACATAATGTTTTTGAGATTAATTCATCTTGTTGCATGTGTCAATAATTCATTGCTTTGTTTATTCACAGTTTTTAATCTATTCATCTCTTGGTGGCATTTGGGTTGTTTCCAATTTTTTGGCTATAATGAATAAAACTGCTATAAACATTCACATGGTCTTTTTGCAAATAAATGTTTTCATTTCTTTTAGATAATAAATACCAAGGAGCAGAATTACTGATTACATGATAACTGTATGTTTAACTTTATAAGAAACTTGACCAATCGTTTTCCAAAGTGATTGTACCAATGAATTCCAGTTATTTTACATCCTCACCAATATTTGGAATTGTCCATTTTTTAAATTTTAGCTATTCTAATGGGAATAAAGTAGTACTTCATTGTGGTTTTAATTTGTATTTCCCTGCTGACTAATGATGTTGAACATCTTTTCGTTTTCTTTCAGACATTCAAATATATTTTCTTCTGTGAAGTGTTTCTTCAAAACAAATCTTTTGCTCATTTTTAACTGGGCCATCTATCATGTTATTAAGTTTTAACATTTTTTACATATTCTGTATATAAGTCCCTTAATATATGTATATAATGTGTGTATAAATATTTCTTCCAGTTGGGAACTTACCTTTTCATTTTCTTAGTGTCTTTTGAAGAATTAAATATTTTACTTTTGATAAGGTCCAATTTATCAACTTTTTCTTCTACAGTTAGTGCTTTTTATGTCCTAAGAATCTTTCCTTACCCCAAGGTTGCAAAGATTTTCTTACAATTCCTTCTGCAACATTTTAGAGAGGGGGTAAGGGAAGGAAAAGGAGAGGAAAATAAACACTGGCTGGTTGCCTTCTGCATTCACCATGCACCCCAACCAGGGACCAAACCTGCAACCCAGGCATGTGCACTAAACGGGAATCAAACCAGCCAACACTTCAGTTTGCAGACAACAACCAACCAATTGAACCACATCAGCGAGGGCCAATTTCTTTTGCAATTTTTATGATTTTAGTTTGCATATTTAGGTCTACAAGCCACCTCAAATTAATTTTTGTGAACAGTGTGAGATAAGAATTAAGATTCACTTCTATATATACAAATATCAACTTGTCTGAGCAACATTTGTTGAAAAGGCTATCCTCTCGGACCCTTAAGAATTAGAGCTTTCGTTGAAAAATCAACTGGCTGTACATGTGTCAATTTCAGTTCTCTATTGCATTCCAATGAATCCTATCTATTTTTACACTAATACCACACTGCGTGGATTACTCTAGTTTTATAATGTCTTGAAATGAGGTTAATTTAATTCCCCCAAAATTTGTTCCCCTTCTTCTAAGGGGTTTTGGCTATTCTAGGTCCTTTGGATTTCCTTATAAATTTCAGCATGTCAATTTCTATAAAAATGTCCAATGTGCTGGGATTTTGACTATGAACAGACTGAATATTTTGGGGAGACTGGACAGCTTAACATTATTGGGTCTTTCAAACCACAAACATGGTATATATCTACTTATTTAGGTCTTTTTTAACTTCTCTCAGTAAAGGTTTTTGATTTTCAGTTAAAAGATCTTATATATCTTTCATTAAATTTACTCCTAGGTATAAGATGACAGGAGGGATTATGGGAATGGGCAAGTTATTAGGTGAAAAACCTCAGGGAATAATGTCATATCAAAAATATAAAATGGCCCTGACCAGTGTGGCTCAGTTGGTTGGGCACCATCCTACAAAGTGAAAGGTCACCAGTACAGGCCCGGGCAGGGCACATGCCTGGGTTGCAAGTTCAGTCAGCTATGAGATGCAACCCAATTGATGTTTCTCACAATACAAAAACACTAAATCAAAAAAATATATGCCCCACTATGTTCACTGAAGCATTATTTACAATAGCCAAACATGAAAACAACCTAAGTATCCATCACTAGATGAATGGATAAAGAAAATGTGGTACGTGCACACATGCACGCATGCACTCATGTGTGCTCTCACACTCTCAAAATACGAAGTCTGTCCCGAAAGTATCTAGCCAACGTCAATATAATTAAAACAGTTTGCATAGCTGATGCTTTCAGGACAGGCCTCATATTATTCAGCCATATAAGAAAAACGAACTCTTGCTACCTATGACAACATGGATGAACTTTGATGACATTATACTAAGTGATGTAAATCAAACAGAGAAAGACAAACACTTTATGTTCTCATTTATATGTAGAATCTTTTAAAAACTGAGTTCATAGATACAGAAAATCAATTGGTGGTTATCAATGATAGGAGATGGTGGTAGGTAAAATGTGTAAAAAAGGGTCAGAAGGTACAAATTTCCAGTTAAAAAGCAAGTCATGAGGCCCTGGCTGGTGCACAATGGATAGTCGCCGACCTGAGAACCCAAAGGTTGCTGGTTCAATTCCCAGCCAGGGCAACATAACCAAGTCTCCAGCCAGGTCTCCAGCCAGGTCTGTAGCTGGAAGCAGGTAAAAGGCAACCATACACAGATGTTTCTCTTTCTTTCTTTCTTTTTCTTTCTCTTTTTCTTTCTTTCTCTTTCTCTCTTTCTCTCTTTCTCTCTCTCTCTCTCTCTCTGCCTCTCTCTAAAAGTAATAAAATCTTTTTTTTTAATATTTTATTATTTTTCAGAGAGAGGGGAAGGGAGAGAGGGAGAGAGACATCAATGTATGGTTGCCTTTCACCTGCCTCCAGCCACACACCTGACTGAAGACCTGGTTATGTGCCCTGGCTGGGAATTGAACCAGCAATCTTTGGGTTCCCAGGCAGGCACCTTATCCACTGTGCCACCAGCCAGGACCAAAAATCTTTTTTCTTAATAAATTAAAAAATAATAAGTCTTGGGGATACAACTTGTACAACACAGTTGCCATAGTTAATAATACTGTATTGCATGTTTAAAAGTTGCTAAGAGTTAAGATTTTTAGTTACAATGGAGGCATAGGTAAACATGGCTCACCTCCTCACATAACTGCAGCAAAAATTACAACCAAAGTACAAAACAACTACTCCAAAGTCATCAGAAAATCGAGTTGTATGGAAGTCCAACAACCAAAGAATTAAAGTCACATTCATCCAGATGGGCAGGAGAGACAGACATGGAACCACGGTCCCATACTCACTTGCAGTGGATAAAAATCATGAGGGATACCAGCCCCACATCAGACCACCCAACCCAGAGTTCCAGTGCCAGGAACGGAACTCACCATAATTTCTGGCTATAAAAACCAGTGGGAATTGGGATGGCAGAAGAAACTGTGGTATTCTCAAGCATCTCCTCTTAAAGGGTCTCCAACAGACTTAGGACTTAAGCAGACTCCCTCCCACTGGGCTCTAGCACAGGGACAGCAGCTGGAAGGGCACCAGTGGCATACAAAGTGGAAGTGTCTGGCATTGAGAGAGCGCCAGGGGACAGCTTCTTTCTGGACAAAACTGCAGCTGCTGTCCCCTTTCTGAGCCCTCCCCCAAACAGAAACACAGAGCAGCAACACAGTATTTGAGACTCCATCAACCTAATTCACACGGGTTGCCCCGCACTAGCAATTACCTAAGGCTCCACCCATACAACTTACAGGTGTGCTTTTCTACAATCAGCCACATTACTAAGACAGAGAGTCAAAGCAGCTCTACCTAATACTTAGAAATAAATGCAGGGAGGCTGCCAAAATGAGGGGATAAAGAAATATGGCCCAAATAAAAGTACAGAACAAAAATACAAAAGAAGAAATAAACAAAATGGAAATAAGCAATCTAACAGATGCAAAGTTCAAAACACTGGTTATTAGGAAGCTCAAGGAACTCACTGGGTACTTCAACAACATAAAAAGACCCAGGAAGAAATGAAGGTTACACTAAGTGAAGAAAAAGAAAAATTTACATGGAATCAACTATGGACTGGATGAAGCCAAGAATCAAATCAATGATTTGGAACATAAGGAAGAAGAAAACATTCAATCAGAACAACAAGAAGAAAACAGAATCCAAAAAACTAAGGATAGGCTAAGGAGCCTCTGGGACAACTTCAAATGTTCCAATGTTCAAATCATAGGGGTGCCAGAAGAAGAGAAAGAGCAAGAAATTGAAAACTTACTTGAAAAATAATGAAGAAAAACTTCCCTAATTTGGTAAAGGAAATAGTCATACATGTCCAGGAAGCCGAATCCCAAATAAATTGAACCTAAAGAGGACCACACCAAGATACATCATAATTAAACACCAAAGGTTAAAGATAAGGAGAGAATCTCATAAGCAGCAAGATTAGAGAGTTATCTACAAAGAAATTCCCATACGACTTTCAGCTGGTTTCTCAAAAGAAACTGCAGGCTAGAAGCTACTGGCAAGAAGTAGTCAAAGTGATGAAAAGCAAGAACCTACAACTAAGATTACTCTATCCAGCAAAGCTATCATTTAGAATGCAAGGGCAGAAAAAATGCTTCCCAGACAAGGTACAGCTAAAGGGGTTCATCATCACCAAACATTATTATATGAAATTATAAAGGAATTTATTTAAGGAAAAGAAAATGAGAACTATGAACATTAAAATGGCAATAAATTCACCATCAACAATTGAACAAAAGCAGAATCATAGACATGGATATCATTTAGAGGGTTATCAGCTGGGAAAGGGAAGGGGAAGAATGCGAGGGAAAGTGCAGGTAGTAAGAAGTGCAAATTAA
>PVIW01005745.1:38515-100328 GCA_004026585.1 Noctilio leporinus
CGCCGGCCTGCGAACCCAAAGGTCGCAGGTTCGATTCCCCAGCCAGGGCACATAACAAGGTTGCAAACCAGGTCTCCAGTCAGGTCTGTGGCTGGAGGCAGGTGAAAAGCAACCATACATTGATGTCTCTCTCCCTCTCTGCCTCTCTCCCTTCCCCTCTTTCTAAAAATAATGAAATAAAATCTTTAAAAAAAAAAAAGAAGTGCAAATTGGTTGGTACAGAACAAATAAGGGGATGTAAAGAACAGTATAGGAAATGGAATAGCCAAAGAATTCATATGCATAACCCATGACATAAACTAAGGGGGGACTGCCAGAGGAAATGGGAGGTTACGGGGTGGAGGTGGGGCAAAGGAGGAAAAATTGGGACAACTAATAGCATGATCAATAAAACATAATAAAAATTACTAACAGTAAATTTTAAAAGTTATCATCCTAAGAACATGTGTAACTACATATGGTGACAGATTAACTTATTGTGGTGTGGTGATCATTTCACAATGTATATATACATACACATAAATACCACATCATTATGTGTACACTTACAACTACTATATCTTGATAATACCACAACTAATTTTTATTTATTTATTTTTCAGAGAGAGAAAGGGAGAAGGAGAAACATCAGTTTGTTGTTCTATTATTCATGCATTCATTGAATCATTGATTGATTCTACTATGTGCCCTAACCTAGAATTGAACCCACCAGCTTTGGTATATCAGGATGATGCTCCAATCAATTGAGCTATCAGTCAAGGCTCAATTAGACCATTGTTTAAGAGAAAAATAAAAGCATACCCTGGCTGGTAGCACAGTGGATAAGGCGCCGGCCTGTGAACCCAAAGGTCACAGGTTCAATTCCCCAGCCAGGGCACATGACCGGGTTGCAAGCCAGGTCTCCAGCGGGTCTGTGGGGGGAGGCAGGTGGGGGGCCGCCGTGCATTGGTGTCTCTCACCCTCTCTGCCTCTCTCCCTTCCCCTCTTTCTGAAAGTAATGAAATAAAATCTTTAAAAAAATAAAAGCAGACTAACACCAAGAGCTAAGCCTTGAGCCCAGAAGCCAGAGCCATGAGTATAAAACACAAAGCCACAGGCAAGAGGGCAGTCTCAAACCATAGAGGATTATTCTCAGGCTTTGAAACCTAGTGAAATGTTCCTTGCTGGATTTTGAAATTATTTGGGACCAGTGACATACTTTTTGAAAATAAAATGCCTTTGTCCATCCCATCATTGTATTTTGGGAATATATAACTTGAGTTTTAGTTTTATAGTTCTATAGAAGGAAAGGAATTTTACCCCAGGATAGATCATTTCCAGTCTCACTTATACCTGATTTAGATGATTTATGAAATACAACTTTTGCACTTTTGAACTGAAAATACTTAGCTGAGATCTGCACTTGAGTTAATGCTGCAATGGGTTGACTTTGAAGAATGTTGGAATAGAATGAATTTTGCATGTGGGACAGATATGAATCTCTGAGGGCCAGAGGGCAGAGTGTGGTAGACTGAAAAATGGCACCCTAAAAGATATCTGTTATCTCCCACATCCTAATCCCTGGAATCCATGAATTTTACCTTGTATCTCACACACACACACATGATGGAGTCTTTGCAGATGTGACTGAATTAAGAATCTTGAGAAGGGGAGAGTATCCTGGATTATGTTGGTAAACCCTAAATGCAATCACATTTTTAAAAATGGAGGCAGACAGAGATTTGACAACACACGTCAGGAGATATTCGGAGACATTTGAAGATGATGGCCTTGAAGGCTGAAGTGATACTGCCACAACTCAAGGAATGCCAACAGCCAACACAAGATGGAAGATACAAACAACAGACTCTTCCCTACAGCCTCTGGAAGGATGGCTGACACCTCGATTTTGACCCAGTGGATTTCAGACATTTGGCCTTCAGAACTGTAAAGAGTATAAATATTGTTTTAAGCCACCAAGTCCGTGGTAATTTATTACAGTAGCCAAGGAAATTAAACTAATACAGACTAACTTAAACAAAGGTAAGTATGGTAGAAGTTGTAAGAAGATATCAGATTACGGGTATATTTAGAAGACATATCTAACAGGATTTGCTGATGGATTTGATATGAAATAGGAAAGAAAGAAAAGATGATTCTAAGTTCTTGCTGAGTAACTAGAAGAGTTACCATTTTACTAAGCTAGGGACAACTCATTAGCTCAGCAGCATGAAGTCAGTGGTGGCCTCACTGAAAACTGTTTTGATAGAACTTGGGCTGAGCACCAGAAATAACAGGATTAGAAAGTCCAGAGTACTATGACTTTATAGTATTATAATTTACTTGGAATATCACTCTGCTCTTTTTCTGGCTGTTATCTATCCATTCATTGCCCTTTCCTTTACCTAGCTCCAATCTTTAATAGACCAAAATTCAAGTAGCAAGTTGAGTAATTCTTTTTTTTAATTTTTTTAAAGATTTTATTATTTTTAGAGAGAAGGACAGGTAAGGAGGAAGAATGGGAAAGAAACATCAATGTATGGTTGCCTTTCACCTGCCTCCAGCTGGGGACCTGGCTGGAGACCTGCCTGCAACCTGGATATGTGCCCTGACTGGGAATCGAACCAGCAACACTTGGGTTAGCAGGCCAGTGCTCAGTCCACTAAGCCACACCAGCCCGGGCTAATCAATTCTTAAGTGGGCAAGAAAGGAGAGGGTAAAAAGAGACAGTAGGTCACTTTCATTCATTCAACAAGTATCTATTGAGCATCTATTATATATTATGCCAAGCACTATGCCAAATGCTAGACATAAAGCAAAGAAGAGATGAACATAATCCCTGGTCTCACAAAGCTTATGAGAAGAAAAACATAAAATAATTAATCACACAATTATTTAGCTGCAATTTAGCTAGCTACAAAAGAACAATGCTGGGTGCTTAGAAAATAAACGTGCTAGAATGCCTATTATGTGCTAAATACTTCACATGTAATTTCATTTACCTCACAACTACCCTAAGTGGAAATAGAGGTTCAGAAAGATTAATTCCTTTGCCCAAGAGCCAATGAGCAGCAGAGCCAGGACTGAAAACAGGTGCATTTAACTCCAAACAGTATCTCCAAACAGTAGAGAAATCTACTATGCTGTTTTTCCAAACAAAACAAAGAAGTGGCCAGAAGAGATAAAGAGAGTCATACAGGTCACACAAGTTTTGAGGATCCCTGTTCTAGAAAGAGTTTTCTAAAATCACTTGATGAAGGTGAATTTTGGAGGGTATTCAAATATCCTTTAACACTCTCCAAATAGGACAAAAGGTTACACTATAATTAACTCAAGTTTTATTTAGGTACGCAACAAGTTATTAAACATGTTGAAAATAAAATGTCATGAATAACATGTCCAAATTGTATAGATCATGCCCAGTTTTCATTCAAATTATTCCTGCCAGGTTCATCTTCAGGTAAAAGTCAAAAATATTAAAAAAAAAAAAAAAAAAAAGCATTCAATCATGCTACAGAGTAACTGATTTAGGAAAATGATTAAGTAATTGTTTGACTCAATGTATACACAGATTAATGATAGGTATCATACAAATGAACCATACCATCTATGAACTTCTATTGGATAAAAGGAATCTTTAAATTTACTTAATTTCAAGTCATCATTAATCTATAATCTCCCTATATTCTTGGTTCCCTATAACAATTTCAGACTCCACCCAACCTCTTGCAACCAAAAAAGAAAAAAGCTGAACACAAAGAAATATTAACAAATTAACAAGATAATGTGAAATTATTCAGATTCTATAAAATAGAATTTTAAATACCACATCTGTGCCTTCAATACCACAACCTTAAGGCATTAACCTAGAATGTTAAAATTAAAGAGTGAAAAGGCTCCTCCTGAAAGGAAGCTTTTACTTTTAGTTCAAGTTATTTTTCATTAAAAGTGTATCAAGAATAAGAAGCAAAACAGACAGCCCTTGTTTTTCATGCTTAAATTGTTTGTGTATCTCTACACTTAAAGGAAAGGCAACCCTAGACTAGTAGTTCAATTGGTTAGAGCATCATTCTGATACCTGAAGGTTGCAGGTACAATTCCTGGGCAAGAAACATTAATAAGAATTAACCAATGAATGCAAAAATAAGTGGAACAACAACAACAACAAAAATAAATGTTTTTTTCTCTCTCTCCCTCCCTCCCTCTGTCCTTTCCCCTTTCTTTCTCTCTTAAAGTCAATACAATTTTTTAATTTAAAAAAAGCAACCAATGAATTCATAAATAAGTAGAAAAATAAATCTATGTTTCTCCCTTCCTAATATCAATAAACATTTTTTTTTTAATTTTTAAAGGAAAAGCAACAGATACTTTTTTTTTAACAGATACTTTTAAAGATATTTTAAATATACCTATCATATAACAAAACATAAAATCAACAAAAGCCCTGGCTGGTGGCACAGTGGATAAGGTCCCAGCTTGCAAACCCAAAGGTCACTGTTTCGATTCCCAGCCAGGACACATAATCAGGTCCCCAGCCAGGTCTGTAGCTAAAGGCAGGTGAAAGGCAACCATACATTGATGTCTCTTTCCCTTTCTGCCTCTCTCCCTTCCCCCTCTCTAAAAATAATAAATAAAATCTTTTTTTTTTTTAATTAAAAAAAAAATTAACAATAAAGCCAGTTTCACAACCATGGTTACTCAACTCTCATACCAAAATGCAACATGTTATGCCCTAAAGTATAAGGAGAGGACATTTTTCCAAATTCCTGTAAATCCTGTGGTTGTAAAAATATGTACAAATTTACCACGATTAAGAGACTTTGGCATCACTGACCACTCACAGATAATGAAACACCAACAAAAAAGTTCTTATTAACTAGGACATTATAGTATGCCCTTATTTAGTTAAGTATTTATTGAGCAATTTAAAATGTGAAGTCACTATTATAGCTTTCCATTCCAGGAATGCAACAAGATGCAATAAGGAACACTGCAAAAATTTTTCTGGTTAACTACCATAAAGAATTCTCAGCCCTGGCTGGTAGCACAGTGGGTAAGGTGCCGGCCTGCGACCCCAAAGGTCGCAGGTTCCATTCCCCAGCCAGGGCACATAACAAGGTTGCAAGCCAGGTCTCCAGCCAGATCTGTGGCTGAAGGCAGGTGAAAGGCAACCATACGTTGATGTCTCTCTCCCTCTCTGCCTCTCTCCCTTCCCCTCTTCCTAAAAATAATGAAATAAAATCTTTAAAAAACAAAAGAATTCTCAACTTCTGGCCAAGATGGAGGTGTAGGTAGACACACTTTGCCTCCTTCCACAACCATAAGGATTACAGCTACCTCAAAACAAAAAGCCATCTCAGCTACCAGAAAATCCAACTGCATATCTTTGTTTCTTTAGAAAGATATAAAGAAACAATACTCATCGAGAGGTGTGACAGCTTCACCTAAAACACAGGAGGCTATCAAGTTGAGGAGACAAGAGAAGTATGGCCCAAAAGAGGGACCAGATCAAGACTCCAGCAGGAGAACTAAGTGACAAAAAGATAGCCAAACTAACAGACGCAGAGTTCAAAACACGGGTGATAAGAAGTCTCCCAGCCTTGACAGACATGATTGAGCACAGTAAACACATAAGGGAAGAAGTGAAGGCTGTACTAAGTGAAACAAAGGAAAATCCACACAAAACCAATAGTGAAGGGAAGGAAGCTGTAGTTCCAATCAACACTTTGGAACATAGAGAAGAAATAAGTAGTTAATCAGTACAGAATGAAGAAACAAGAATTGAAAAATTATAATTCAAAATGCCAAAGGTTAAAGATGAAGAATCTTAAAAGCAGCAAGAGTAAAGAGTTACCTACAAAGGAGGTCTCATAAAACTGTCAGCTGATTTTTTTTTTTTTTTTTTTTTTAAGATTTTTAAAATTATTTTCAGAGGGAAGGGCAGGGAGGGAGGAAGAAAGGGAGAGAAGCATCAGTGTATGGTTGCCTTTTACCTTCCTTGATTTCTTAAAAGAAACTTTGTAGTCAAGAAGGGACTGGCAATGAGTACTCAAAGTAATGAAAAGCAAGAGCCTACAATCCAGATCACTCTCTCCAGCAAAGCTATCATTTTGCATGGAAGGGCAGATATAAAGTGCTTCCCAGACAAGGTAAAGCCAAAGGAGGTCGTTATCACCAAGGACTTATTATGGAATTTAAAGGGACACATTTAAGAAAAGGATCAAAACTATGAACATTAAAATGGTAACTCATAACTATCAACAAATCAATCTTTAAAAAAATAAAGCAAACAACAGGAGCAGAACCATAGATATGAATATTATATATAGAAGGTGGAGAAGGGGAAGGAGGGGGAGAATGGGGGGAAAAGGTGCAGTGATCAAGAAGCGTAACTGATAGGTACAAAATAAACAGTGAAATGTTAAGAACAGTATAGGAAATGAAGAAGCCAAAGAACTGTCATGTATGACTCATAAATATGAACTAAGAGAGGGGGCGGGAATTGCTGGAGGGAAGGGGGGTATTGGGCAGAGAAAGGCAAAAGGGAAAAATAGGACATTGCAATAGCATAATTAATAAAATATACTTAAAAAATAATTCTCACTATAGACATTTTTCACCAACTATGCAAAAGAAAGTGAAAATAGACATTTACGAGCCACAAAGTTAGGTACTTCATACACATTAATGTAAGGAGCGATCTTTTTTTTTAAAGATTTTATTTATTTGTAGAGAGAGGGGAAGGGAGGGAGAAAGAGAGGGAAAGAAACATCAATGTGTGGTTGCCCCTTGCACACCCCCAACTGGGGACCTGGCCCACAACTCAGGCATGTACCCTGGAAATCTAACCAGCGACCCTTTGGTTTGCAGGCCCATGCTCAATCCACTGAGATACACCAGCCATGGTTTAAGGAGTCATCATCTTTTAATTCAAAAATTCAAATCCGGAGTGTAATCTTCCTAAATTAATTAATCTCTCCAAGCTTCTCTTTCCTCATCTGCAAAATGGTTTTACTTGGTATTTCACAAAGCAGGGGAAAATTAATGAGGTGGCACCATAATGATGCCACTGTTCATTCCCTTTACATTTTTCCATAATCCTTAAAATAACCTCATGCTGTAAGATTAACTCCATTTCACAGATGTGGAGACTTAGTCACCAGATAGTTAAGTAGTGAGACTATGGTTACACAGCTGATAACTCATGGCCTTAAGCTTAACATGTTACCTCACTAGTTATTTCACTCTCTCATATTAAGGAATTCAGAATTTTTTTTCAAATTACACCCATTATACATTAAACTTTGATACCAGAGCAAAGGTTTTTCAAAACCCAAAGTCACATTAGTCAGTAACACTGTGGTAAGTTTGCATGGTGACAGATGATTACTAGAATTACTAGGGAGAGCACATTGTAAGGTATAAAAATGTCAAACTGCTATATTGTACACCTGAAACTAGTAACAGTATATACCAACCATATTTAAATAGTAAAATTTATAAAGAACCAAAGTCACCCATATTCTCATAATTTTAGAGGTCAAAAACCTCTAAGTACTCACCTACCTTCAAATTCAGTAACAAATAAAGGATACACTCCAGATTTCAAAATAAACTATTCAAATTACCCATTATCAGCACTCATATATACAGGGAATGATTTCTAAATGCAGATGAACAAGAGTTAAGTGCAGCCCTGACTGGTGTGGCTCAGTTGGCTGTAGCATCATTGGTTGCAAGTTTGATTCTCAGTAGGCAACATACCTAGGTCATTGGTTCAAACCCCTATCCAGGCATGTATGACCCCTGGTCCAGGCAAGTATGGGAGGCAAACCAATTTATATTTCCCTCTTACACTGACGTTTATCTCTAAAAGCAATGAAAAAAATGTCCTCGAATGAGGAAAAAAAGGGTAGGGAAGTAAAGGAACCAGACATACCACAAAAGTGAAAATATGGTATTGTAAGAAAAGACATTTTTCATAATACTCAGTCTTTGAAAGGATTCTGCAGATGCTTTATTTTTGCTGTGTGAGCCAGCTTTAAATACAGGGTGAAAAACTGACCCAGGTTCAGCCATTAACTATTGTGGAACCTCAACCTATTTCCAAGTGCCTCCATTCAACTAAACAATGAGAGCCGGACTTGAGTCAACAAACCAACCACAGAACTGAAAAAAAGTGTAAGCAATTACCTCCACCCTAGACACCTTGGAAGATCACCCAGTGTCTGCTTGAACACCTCAATGATCTTCTCCTCTTCAAAGAAGTGATTCAGTATTTTTAAGAATCTCTGTAGATTCGTTTGCAACTCAGTCATACACAGTCCTCATTCTAACAGGTATTTTTACTAAGGGTCCTAGTTCCACCTCCAAGTACTTAAGTACCGTTTCTGGCTAAAATCCATTCTGCAGATAGAGCGCCCAGTAATGTAGAGGGACAGGTATGATATGCTCTTAATAGCAAGTGTGTAACTCCTGAGGTCTTAATTATGGAGGTCAGCTAAATAAAATCATTGGTTCACTCTACTCTGTGAAATAAAAATTATTAGACATAGACACTTGAACTGGAAAAATTGATCTTGAAGCAGGAATAAAAGACATTTAAATGCCTCTTTCTAAATATTCACATCATTCTACATTCTTTCATCTGACTGCAGCTTCATTCACTCATGTTCTATGCCACTGCCAAAAATTACCAACAATGATGATGACGATGCATGGTAAGCTGTTCCAAGGATTTGGCATAAATTTAACTTATTTGATCCTCATAGCAGTAATATGATTATCCCCATTTTACAAGTCATTAAGAAGATAAAAGTAGGAAGAGTATCAGTCACAAACCCAAGGTCACATAATTAGCAAGTGGTGGAGCCAGGATTTGAGCTCAGGAAGTCTAGTTCTTACACCCTTAACTTTTTGCACTTTGCAACTGCTTGTCTATCATTCTGATAATATGTTCTCAATATCAGAAAAATTACTCCACTCTCATCTTGTACACACACATCAAATATTTGGCCTTAGTGTAAATGCTGACCTAGAACACTTAAAACATTTCAAATGGCCCTAAATCAGTGTTCACTTACACATATTAGCTGACCATGCAGAAGACACACAGCAAGCACTTGATATTTGTGGATATCTGTTTCAAGATTAAGATCTTTCTCAATTCCCTCATCTCCCCAAAAGTAATCCTTCCTTCCACCTGATTTTTCCCAGCACTCTTCCTTCTTCCAACACTTACTTTGCTATGCCACCCGCTGTGATAGCCAGCCTCTAAGACAGTCCTTAATGATCTGATATTCATATCCCTGTGCAATCCCTTCCCACAATGTGTGACCAACAGAGTACTGCAGAAAAGATGGTATGTGACTTCTGCAGCTAAATCATAAAAGATAATGCAACTTGGTCTCTTGTATTATTTGCCCTGGGGAAACCAGCTGCCTGCCATGAAGGCATTCAAATAGCTCTAGAGAAAGGCCGACAAGCAGAACTAAGGCCTAAGGCCTCCCACCAACAGTATACACCAAGTAGTGAGCAGTCACCTTGGAAGGTGATCTGCTGGTCTCAGTCAAGCCTTCAGATGACTGTAAGCCTAGGTGATACATAACTGCAATCTTCTGAGGGATCCTGAGCCTGAACCACTCAGTCAAACTGCCCCCATATTCCCGACTCACATAAACTGTGAGAGAATTGTTGTCTTAAAAACTTTTAGACTAAAATGTACAACAATAGATAGCTAACACACTACTCTGTGAAGCTGTAGTATGTTAAGAGGGGAGACTGTTTTCTTGATTCTCAAAACTCCAGTAAGGCCTTAGAAATAATCAGTGTCTATATTTGTTGAATTCTGTCAGTGGGCCATTCTCTTTGTTCAATGTTCATTTACTTTCCAAATGAACCCATTTATAAATTACTCCCCATACCTATAATTTGTAATCTATCAACATCTTCCTTACTGCCCTTCAAAACCTATATAAAGTTTTTCTCAGCAGATGAAAATGTTCCATATTTTGTCTATCAACCCTAGCATTACCCATAATCATACTACTCAGTGTAAACATATATTTGTTCATGTTAATCCATTTGTTTTTAGTTTATTTTATTAGCATTCAAGAGAGAAAGGGGAAGGGAGAGGGAGGGAGCTGCCTCCTGCACGCCCCAACTGGGGATAGAACCCACAACCCGGACATGTGCCCTGACCAGGAATCTAATGGGCAACCTTTTGGTTATGAGACAATACTCCAATCAACTGAGCCATGCAGCCCAGCATGCTCACTTGTATTCAACAATATTTACTGAACATCTATTATGTCCCAAGAATTTCTCTTGAAGCTGGGAATAAATAGAAACAAGTATCATTAACTTTGTGGAGCTTACAGTCTACTATATACTCAGGCCATAGTGGTCTCTCTAAACATGATAATATAATAATCTTTATTAAAATGACTTTAAAATTCTGATTTTCTTCTTATAAAAATTAATTACTCAAAACTATTTTACCCCTTTCACTGTCCATTTAATTGGCTATGTTTGATACCCTTTACTTTTTTTTGTTTTTTAAAGATTTTATTCATTATTTTCAGAGAGAAGGGCAGGGAGGGAGGAAGAAAGGGAGAGAAGCATCAATGTGTGGCTGCCTTTCACCTGCCTCTAGTTAAGGACCTGGATGGAGACCTGGCTTGCAACCTGGTTATGTGCCCTGGCTGGGGAATCGAACCAGCGACCTTTGGGTTCGCAGGCCGGCACCTTATCCACAGTGCCACCAGCCAGGGCCAACAACCTTTCCTTTGTATATTTAAATATTTAAGCTGCAATCTCAAGGAAAGTCAACCCCTGTGAAACAATTTCATACAGTGCTCCATGTAGAATCTGTATGTATCAATGTCTTTCCATTTTTACTGAATGTTTCCATGGGCCACACTTTTTAGTAACTGCCACATTTATAAGCATAAAATAAATACCATTTAAAATGGCTTTATTGGCCCTGGCTGGTGGCACAGTGGATAAGGCACCAGCCTGTGAACCCAAAGGTCACACTGGTTTGATTCCCAGCCAGGGCAACATAACCAGGTTGCAAGCCAGGGCAACCATACATTGATGTTACTCTTCCTCTCTGCCTCTCTCCCTTCCCCACTCTCTAAAAGCAGTAATTTTTTTTTTTAATTTTCTTTAAAATCCAAAGGAAAAGCTCCCTTGACTCTTCCACACAATTCTGGGTTTGTACTTAAAAACTTTACCAAAGCGTGTTACTTTCTGCTCCTCCCATTTAACTGTGAGCTCCTCACAAGCAATGATAACAATCTCAGCTTTTACCAAAACATCTGACACATTTCAGCTATGGACCAAAAGTTTGTTGAATGAATAAATGAATGAGTGAATGAAGTAATTAAGGAGTATCCATAATTTCTACTGCGTGACCCAAACTTTATGTTTTTGCCCTTTATGGGCTGAGATGTTATTTTATAATTCTTTTGAATCCCTTCCTCATACCACAAGGCAGCGTACTAAGGACAAGGAAAATCTGCAATAAATACTTTTGGATTATGGGATTCATATTACTCTTCCATCTCACAGTTCACTCTAAATTCAAAAATGGATGGGGCTTTTGGAAGCCTTTTGAAACCAGGGCTCTTCTGAACAGTTCTTGACAAGAACTGAAGCAAATGCTAGAACTAGATTACAGTTAATTTTTCGTGGCGTGTGTTTTTGGAAAAACCCAGTAATAGTTTCTTTCTAAATCGTTTCACTAAGAAACTGAGTATCACAAAGCCCTTTGATTCACTACGAATACAA
This sequence comes from Noctilio leporinus, assembly GCA_004026585.1. Lineage (NCBI taxonomy): Eukaryota > Metazoa > Chordata > Mammalia > Chiroptera > Noctilionidae > Noctilio > Noctilio leporinus. The sequence continues at coordinate 50,288 of PVIW01005745.1, forward strand.
AGGACATTAAGCAAACTTGGTTTAATAACGTGCAGCCCAAGGTTCCCCACCCTGCAGTCATGGGGCTGCGCGCCAGCTGGCTGCACCACTTCATGCCTGGGAGGTGGCGGCTTTTCAACGGTAAAACTGAGAAAGTGAGATGGGGGGGGGGGGGGGGCTTGTGTTCTGTTTCCTTTAAAAGTCTTCAAACACACACACACATTTAACTTCCTACTGAAAATCAAGGTGACGCTCCAGACTCTGGTTCGGGGCAGAAGAGATCTCAAAACCCTAGCGCCTGGGAGGCACTGCAGACACCTCCCGGCTGTTGCACGGAGCTAGGTGCGATTTCCTACGACATCTAAGCGACGTTAATTCACGGGCCTGGAGACGCGCTTCCCACCGAGTCCAGGCGGGGAAGCTGGGGACTGTCCGCTGTCCGCCGGCCGCCGAGCGAGGAGCCCCCGCCAAGCCAGGCTGGGCCGGCGCAGCAGCACAACACGGCCCTCCAGCTCTTCTCAACTTAAACCACCCCACGTGGTGCGTGTTCCCCCCATTTCTTCCCTGAGGAAACGGAGGCCCAAGATGACACAGCGGGCGAAAGGCCGGTCTGAACGGCCGACTGGAAACGGGAAACTCCAGCGCCAGCCTCTCCACCACCCTTGATTTCTTGGGGTCCCCGCGAGGGTGGGGTGTGTCATCGAAGCGCTGTGACGGACACTCTCTTCGAGGGTGAAGTTCTCGGCCCTCCAGTCCCGCCCGGAGGCACTCGGGGTGCCACACGGGCAGCAGCAAGCCCAGGTGAGCCTCCCTTACCTGGGAATCGGGGCTCAGCTGGGTCCTGAGGGTGCGCACAGGATGCGGGGCAACGCGAGCGCCCGATCCCCGCAGCCTCAGTACTGCCGGGGCGAGAGGGGCGGGAGCCGCAGTGTCCCCCCAACCCCGCTGCCGCGCCAGGCTGCGCACAGGTGCCCGGCCGTGCCCCGCGTCACCCGCCGCGGCTCCGCGCCCCGGGCCTGGACGGGCGAAGCAGGGCGGCGGTGACGGAACGGAACCCGGCGGGGGCGCGAGGCCCACCGGGCCGGACCCCGAGGTCGCGCGCCGCGGGGCTCGGAGGAGAAAGGATGCTCCGGCGGGGCGGGGCCGCCGTGGGGGAGGGGTCCCGGGCCGGACTCTCACTCACCGCCTCGCTCTCCCGCCGGCCGAGCTCCGCGGCGCTCCCCGCTCCGTCTCTCACCGCGCGAGTCTCCCCCCAGGCTCCACGTCCAGTGAGGACGAGCAGAGCTGCGGAGAAGTCGGCGCGCGCGGACGGTGTGGGGCGAATGCAGCCGAGGGCGTGGGGGAAATGGCACGGTCGTTCTCGCGGCCACTACGGACACGGCAGACACGGTCGCCGCCGGCTCCCTCAGCCAAAGGAGCTGCGGCCCCTCCCACCACACCCGCCGTCTCGCCTTCCACACCGCCCGCCGGAGGAGTGATCGCGGAACTGACCAATCAGAGGCCTGGTGGAGGCCAGCCGGCAGGCTGAGGGAAGAGCGGGAAAGGGAGGGCTCTGAGGGGGATGAGGCCGGCGGCGAGACTTCCTGTGATTGACGGTCCAGGCAGCCAATGGACAGCGGGGAGATGACCTCATCACCGAGGGAAGTTGGAATGGGCGGAGTTGGGGCGAGGAGGTGGAAGAAGGTCCGCGCGGAGCCGGGGCGGGACGCTGGGGCCTTAAAAAAGCCACAGCCCATTGGTCACCCTGTAAAAGGAAGGGCGGTGGACCCCGCTGGCCCTCACAAAGTTGCCAAGGGATCAATGCCACAAGCTCTTCTACTGGTTTAGTCCTCCCGACCCCATTCCGATCTTTCTAGAGGGCTGAGGGTTCCCCCCTCGGGCTTGTAAATCGATTAGTTGACTTTCACACTTTCCAAAAGGATACACACAATAAATCTCACTCTGGCCTGGAGCCCTGAATTCCTGTTATGACGCTCACCCCGCCGAGGCCCGTCGCCTGAGTCAATGTCCTCTAAGTTAAAAAGGAGGCTACTGACACCTCCCAACCTTCCCGGAATGTTGAGATCATCCACAGCGAAAGCGCTTTAGGCGTAAAGAAGGGAAGCGGCTGAATGAACCCAAAAGCTTGTATTAGTGACTCCAGGAAGAGCATCTGTAAAGGAAAGGGCTGCGCCAGATGACTCCGGACGACTCTTGCAATTCTGAAATTCTGAAATGCAGATGCCCGGCCCTGCCAGGCACCCACTCACGCAAGAAAGCGTGGGGCGGCGGGGTGCGGTGAGCGCGCGCGAGAGAGGATACTGTGCCTGAAACTGGTTCATAACTTCGACACGAAGAAAGAATGCAGGCTAACTGGGAGGGAAACAAGTAAAGCAAGGTCCGCTGTGATAAGTGCCTCGTTGGAGGCCGGCCGTTTGCTGCTGCCCCTCCCCCAACAATGGGAGGCGGGAGCCCAGGAAAGGAGAAATAACTTCGGCTGGGCCTGGTGGAAAAGAGGGGGAAGTTCTTTCCTACTAAAGCTTCAAGGGGATGGTGTCTAGATTGGAGGGCGGAGCAACAGAAACTAGAGAAAGAAAGGGCTAGGGCATTCTTCCAGGAGTCAAGAGGAGCAGTGTGATGGTACAAAGGCTGAAAAGGGGAAACTCGTTATATATTCCAGGGTCGATCCTTACTATGATGCCCTGTTCTCCCCTAGCAGTTTCCAGGAACTACCCATTGGTGCAGTTCTCCGAGGATGAGAGGGAGAGGGTGCCTCCTCACCCCCTTCAAAGGATGCAAAAGCTAGGTGGCTCTGGGTATTCCCAGTTGTTCATATGTATGTCAGCTTTAAGTTTAGTTGGTCACGGACTCTTGAATTTGGACAGGATCCTTGTGGCCTGTTAGTCACACACCTTCCCCCAAGGCAAGAATCCTTCCGAAAAGTTCTGATAAAATCATTCATCGTTATTTCATATTTCTTGAGTAAGCTACAAAGGGAGTAAAATGAAATAGTCACTACCCCGGGGTGCTTTCACCAAACTGGGGGAAGTTAAGGCACATGCTGAGGTGACTATAATGCCAGGGTCGTGACTAACAAGAGGGCACAGAGGTATGCCTCAGAGAAAGTACTGCTGGTTGGAATTATTGGGGTAGGGCAGATTTCCCCAAAACAAAACCAGGTGTGGCTTTCCAGATAAGGTCTATCTAGATACAATCTTTGTTTAAAAAAAAAAAAAAAGCCAAGAAGGAAACACAAATATATTTTATTAGTCATGGAAAGAGGAATATGCCTGTTCACAGCTTCTCATACGTGGCAAACTCACCACCTCTCAAATAGGCCTATTTTCTTTTTTTTGAAAAACTTCAATTATAGGCATTTACATACAGTGTATGTTGTCTACGAGGTCTGTCCAGAAAAAGTCCAGTCATTGTTAATGTAACAGGAACAGTTTGCATGGCATTGATGTAACCTGTGGATGTGACTGTACTACTCAGTGGGGGCCATAGATGCCATTGAGTGAGTATGTGTAACTATGTGTGGCCATTGCATTCAAAATGACAGCAAATAGAGCAAGAATCTGCATCAAATTTTGCATGAAGCTTGAGCACTCCTCTGTGAAAACTATTCAGATGATTCAGAAGATTTCGGGCCCTGGGTGATGTGGCTCAGTGCACTGAGCCGGGACCTAGGCACCAAAAGGTCCTTGCGTCTTTCTGTTCCCTGTCCAAGCACATGCCTACGTTGCAGGCCAGGTCCCTAGTAGGGGAAGCAGGAGAGGCAACCACACATTGATGTTTCTCTCCCTCTCTTTCTCCCTTCCTGCCCCTCTCTCTCTGAAAATAAATAAAAATATTTTTTTTTTTTTTTAAGAAGAAGAAGGCTTTTAGGAACAATGCAATGAGTGCAGCACCAATGAAAGTGTAGCACAAATGCTTCAAAGATGGTTGAGAATCTGTTCAAAGTAAGCCATGATCTGCCTGTTTCGAACCCCTGATCCTAGGTCCTAATGTTTTCCCCCAAAGCATCACGGAGCATGTCTAATCCTGTTTCTTCATGACAACATTCCAAATATTTGAAGATGATGACTATGCCCTCTTTCACACACCCTCTACCTAGCTCTCGTATCAATAGGAATAAAGTCTCTATTTCTTGCAACCATTCGTCAGAAGAGGGTTTCCATACTCCTCACCATCCTAGTGACTTCATGCGGTCGCCTTTCAGTTTTTCAAGATCAGTCAGGGACATGTTTTATTTTTACCCTTCCAGCAAATGTTTCCTTTCTTCTGGTAAGGGGAGCCTAATTTTCTCTAGGGAACCCCCCCTCTCCACACTCTGACTTCACTACTCACTTTTCCAGGGGGGAAGGTGTGGCCCAGTCTTAACCAACCACAACACTGTTTCCTCCTCCCCATCACCAAAACCTATAGTGAATGATAGAGAGAAAGGTAGGAGACCCAAGGCAGTCCAATCAGAATGAGCTCTGGAACCTTCTGTGAAACTACTGGGATAGAGACGTACACTTTGCCTTGAGGCTGCTGAACTCCCAGTTTACAGGGAGGACGGCAGGAAAGAAGTTGCTCAAGGATAAAGCCAATACTAAAACAGTAAGAGCCGAGAGCTCCAGATAAAGGCCACAACAGGGAATGACTTTGTTTGAGAACCTAAATCCAGCCATCTCCTGGCTATTTGATTTTGCTGGTGTCTTAGGTCAGGGTTCTTAGAAACAGAGAGATGCAATTTACTGAGGAAGGAAAAACCTGTAAGGGAGGAGATTGAGCCGGTGAGGGAAAGTGAAGGAGCCAAGCAAAACTTGGCACAACTTACCTCGGCCCGCCTCACAGGGAGAGCTCTGGCGCATAAACCACACACACACAACCTGGAGTCCTCTCCTCCTGTGTACCCCTGTATCACTATGAGCCATGAAGGGGTTAATGTCACCAAAGCTGCTCCCTCCAGCTGAGAGCAACTCTCTGGAATTTCAGGCACTTAAGAGACCTAGAAGGACCACTAACAATCAAATGCACAAATATTTTCCCTTTGCAGTTGAGTTTTTATTCCTTATAAACCAAAATATGACTCCATAAAAGACTCAGGTGCAATCTGACCACCTCAGAGTACAAAGAGACTCTGGTCTTCATTGGTCTGACTCCCTCTATCCATTAGTACCCTACAAGGTTGCAGTAGCAAATTTAGTGGCTCCAACTGACACTGCAACCACTGCTTTGTACCCTTTTCCTCTAGAGCCTTCCCCCACAAATTAAAACTAAGCCAAATTCACTCTTCCGTGAACTTCCATAAAAAATTTTAACACAAATGTACTATTTTAACTTTAACCCTTCTAATAACTACTTGCCATTTTGTCCATTTCCAGCTTTTGCTGCAACTTACTATAAACACATGCTGATTTGATTCTGTCACCCATCTAACAGGCCACCACTTCTAATTTTGTTGCTCTTGCTGGAAGGAATGACAGAAGCCTTCAGCAAACCACTGGAGACTGATTTCCCCTCATTCCAACCTGATAGCCCGCAGTCCTTGAACATTTATTCCACTTGATCTTTCCCTCTGTCTCTCTTCCTCTGGAATCTCTCTAAAGGTATTTCCCAAGATTTGGCCACCCCTGTCCTCAGTAAATACTGCTTTTTCCTGATTCTTCTGATATCTTTATTCAGGTTGGTCCCTCTGCTTCAATGTGTGTCTCTTTTTTCTCTATTCACATCCCGCTTCCTCCACCCTAAATAGATCTTTTCCTAAATATATTTTTCCATAACTTCTACTGTGCCAAGGGCAATACTAGACACCCTAAGTGCATTTATTATTTTATCCTTGTGGAAACCCTGAGGTGGGTGCTCTTTAATCCCCATTTTTCCAGTGAAGAAACTGAGATTTAGAGAGGTTAATTAAGTAACCCAATAGCACACAGCTAAAAACTAGCAAAGACAGGGTACAGATTCTAACATTGGATGTGATCCAATAAACATTTGTGGGCTGCACACAAAGAACTAGAGGAAATTGTTTTAAAAAGTGAAATAGATAACGTTTGCCCATAATCCAAAACAGAGTCCATAAATGACACTAATGAGCAATGCTATGAGAACAGTAGAAATTAAATAGAAAGTCCTGGCCAGATGGTTTAATAGATAAGTGGGACAACAAATTGATGCCCCCACCCTCTCTTAAATAAATAAATAAATTTTAAAAAGGAAATATAAGTGAGAGCTCATGTCTGATGGGAAACCCAGTAAGCCACATGACAAGGAATGTCACATTAGGCAGGAATGAGGTAGGGCACACCAATTTAGGGAACACTGTGAGTAGTACGGAGGAAGGAAAACAGGGGAACATGTTTGAACAAGGGAGTTGTCTAGTTGGTTTAAGAGATAAGGCTTGAAAGGTTGGTTGAGGCCCTGCTGTAAAAAAGTAAGAAATGCCAAGGCAAAGCTGGTATTTGGCTTTTGCAAACAGGATCCAAACTGGTAGTGAGCTGATTTGGATAGGGGACTGAAATGAGAGTGGGGAGATCACTGCTGCCGTCCACCCGTAGGAAATAGGACCTATGATAAAGTCGGCAGTAAACTTAGATTTACCCTATGCTCTACAAACACTCTCTGTCCCTCCTTGTCCTGTAAAGATCATAACATCCTGCCCTGGCTGGTAGCACAGTGGATGGGGCGCCGGCCTGCGAACCCAAGGGTCGCAGGTTCGATTCCCCAGCCAGGGCACGTAACCAGGTTGCAAGCCAGGTCTCCAGTCAGGTCTGTGGCTGGAGGCAGGTGAAACGCAACCATACATTGATGTCTCTCTCCCTCTCTGCCTCTTCCCCTCTTTCTAAAAATAATGAAATAAAATCTTTAAAAAAAAAAAAGAAAGATCATAACATCCTTGAGAAGTGTCAGTCATTTTTAAAAATGTGTCCATAACCTCTGAACCACTAATAATCTCTTGATACGTAATAATCACTCAGCATATATTTTTGGAATTGAATTGAATGCATGATTGAGATGATAAAACTGCTGGGGCTCTGGGTAAATGGTTTTAGAGGAACATACGCCTTGCCTACAACCATTTACAGTATTACTTCATCACAAAACTAAACTAGTTTTTTATTTAGCACCTACTATACATATCATTGTCTCACTGAATTCTCCCAATGGTAGACACTGACATTATTTCCATTTTACATATCAGAAAAACCAAGGGTCAAGGAAGTAGGGTGACGAATTGTCCCAGTTTGCAGGGAATTTTAGTGTTAAAACCAGGACAGCCCCAGTCAAATCAAGAAGGTTGACATGATACAGCAACAGGTTGATTCTCACACGCCTCCAGCAGGGCACCTGGCCAGCAACCCAGGCATGTGCCCTGACTAGGAATCGAACCGGCGACTTTTTGTTTCCCAAGTCAGCGTTCAATCCACAGAGCCACACCAGCCAAGGTCCCAGGAGGTTTTATTTTGGCTTTCTGAACAGGCAGTATAAATATCCTACTTGGGTACTTTTGGGATAGACTCCAAATATACTCATATTGAATTTGTCCCACGTATTTGGACCCTACTCCAGACTGGAGCTCTTAGACAGACAATCACAAAATGGATCCATCCAGACTGGGCGAAGTCTTCTCTGCTGGACGCCTTCACGCAAGAGTTCAGCTTTATAAACTGTTCTTTGGCGTCCCCTTGTGGTTGAGACATGTAACCCCTCCTTTACTCCCTAGACTAGAAAATAAGCAACAGCAACTGTAAACCTTGAGAGGTGGGACCCAGCTGAAAGTTCTTACTGCTTGAGTAGCATAAAGATCTTGGTGTTTTTAAAACACAATTTTATTTTATTTTATTTTATTTTTTGCCTTGAAGACCCACACCCAACTTACCTATTTTCTTTTTTAAATTTTTCTTTTTTAAGAAATATTTTATTCATTATTTTTTCAGAGAGAAGGACAGGGAGGGGAGAATGGGAGAAATACATCACTGTATGGTTGCCTCTTACCTGCCTCCAGATATGGACCTGGCTGGAGACCTGGCTTGCAACCTGGTTATGTGCCCTGGCTGGGAATCGAACCAACGACCTTTGGATTTGCAGGTTGGGGCCTATCCACTCTGCCACCAGCGAGGGACTTAATTTATCTTTTAATTGAGAGAGAGAGAAAGAAGGGGGAGACTGATAAACATTGATTTGTTGTTCCCCTCATCCATGCCTTCATTTGTGGATTCCTATATGTGTTCCCAAGTGGCATTTGCACCCACAACTCTGGTATATAGGGAAAATACTCCAACCAACTGAGCTTCCTGACAGATTTTGTTTTAAAAATAAAAACTAGCAAGAACCTAGTATAAAGGAACCATGGACATGGACAACAGGTGGGATTGACTTTGGGGGGAATGGGTGGGTGGGGAGGGGGACAGAGGGGAGCAAAAAGGGGATGGATGTAATACAACAACAATGAAATTTTTTTAAATAAATAAATAAAAACTAGAATTGCTTTTTCCCCCATAAGTAAAGCTGGTCGTGCTGTCATAATCTAGGGTGAGGACAATCAGGCATAAAGTTTAAGTGGATATCAACCCCCCACACACAATAGTTAAGATATGTAAATTTCAAAACACTTCAAAATATCAAAAATAATGCCCCCCCAAACCACACGATGATCAAAATGTCCAAATATAAAATACAGGTAGGATCCAACCCTGCAGCTGCCCCGTCATGCCTCACCTGCCTTCTCCCTAATCCCTGAGCACGGGCACAGGGACCAGGAGACCCAGCACCTGGGCAAAGCGCTCCAATTGGAAGACCCCAGGAGGGGCACCTCACACCTCGCCTTGGGAAACTGGAAGTGGAGCTTTTCAGGCCTGTCCACCAAAGACCCTTCATAGAAGAGAGAGCATCCCTGGCCCGAGTAACAAGAGGTCTGCAGTAAACGAGAAATTTCTTTAAGGCTCCTGTTTAAGCATATTTTGAATTTGACTTCCTAATATAGTCATTTTAATTTTTGTTCTATTACTTGTTATTAGAGTATATGTGCTTCAGTAGAGTGCATAAAAGTTCATTTACCACAGCCATACAGCTCAAAGAATTTTCACAAATGGGAGACACATGTCAACCAGCACCCAGATCGACAGAGAACAGCACAAGGACTCAAGAAGTCCCTCTCCTGCCCCCTTCCATTCACTACCACTCCAAGGTACCTCCATAGTGATATCAGGCAGTATAGATTACTTTTACCTATTTTTGGTCTTTGTATAAATGGAATGATATGGGTTACTTTCCTCAAAACTGTGTTGGAGAGATTAGACCATATTTTTGTGTGTGTCATCTGTTCGCTCTCATTGCGTTATATGAATATATTACAATAAATGTATTCACTCTGCTGATGTGGGTTGTTTTCCATGTGGTAGTATCACACATTGTGCTGGTATGAATATTCCTTTTTGTCTTTTTTTTTTTTTTTAATAAAATCTTATTTGTTCATTTTTTAGAGGGAAGAGAGGGTGAGAAACAACAATGTGTGGTTGCCTCTGGCCTGCATCTCCGGCATGTGCCCTGACTGGGAATCAAACCATGACCCTTTGGTTCACAGGCCTGAGCTCAATCGACTGAGCCACACCAGCCAGGGCTCTTTTTTGTCTTTTTAAAATATTTTATTTTATTTCTTTATTTTTAGAGAGAGGGAAAAGAAGGGAGAAAGCAAGGGAGAGAAACATCAACATGAGAGAAAAACATCATTCAGGCGCCCTGACCAACCAGGAACCAAACCCGAAACCCAGGCATGTGCCCTGACCATGAATTGAACCAGCGACCTTTCAGTTTGTGGAATGAAGCCCAACCAACTGAGCCACACCAGTCAGCCTCCCAATGGTATCTTTGGATGAGTAGAGGGTCTTAGTTTTAATATAGTTCTTTAATATTTTTAAATTTATGATTCTTTGTATTTCTTGTTTGTGAAAATCTGCCTATTCCAAGGTCATAAAGATATTAATCTCTATTTTATTTTAAAACCTTTATTTATTTATGTTAGCTTCAGATTTGTAATTCTTCTGGAAATGATTTTCAGTATGGTGTGAGGGGTCAAAATACCTTTTTTTCATATATGAGGTGACCATGTATATGTGATATGTTTTTTCCCCTATGAAAGCAAATAATTAAATTATTGATAATTCCCTGATAAATTATATGACTTTCCCCTAATTCTTCAAGTGAAATAGACTACAGAAATGTCTATTTTTGAGCACTAGTTAAGGCACATTATCTACATTACCTCATTTATTACTTGTAGAGTTAGGTATTCATACTTCAACTTTATAGGTGAAAATAATGAGGCTTAAAAAAGTAAATATGTTAGCCCTGGCTGATAGCACAGTGGATAAGGTGCCGGCCTGCGAACTCAAAAGTCACTGGTTCAATTCCCCAGTCAGGGCACATAACCAGGTTGCAAGCCAGGTTTCCAGCCAGGTCAGTGGCTGGAGGCAGATGAAAGGCAAGCATACATTGATTCTTCTCTCCCTCTCTGCCTCTTTCCCTTCCCCTCTGGAAATAATAAATAAAATGTTTTAAAAAATTAAAAAAGTAAATATGTTAAAACCACCCTGCTGGTAATTCCACAGTCCTTTAACCAGTGTTCTAGTCTCCCATACAGAGAAGATTTTCACTTGCAGGGATAATCATCTGCCAAGGTAACATGTTTATCTATTCACAAGTTGATGAACATTTGGAGTCTTTCTAGTTGGGGCTATTATGAATAATTCTGGTCTGGACATTTTCTTTTCATTGGTTTTCTTTCATAGATTTGCTCTTTGTTTCCTCTCTTGCTGACTTCCTTTGTGATTGGTGACTTTTTGCGATGGTATGCTTTGACTCCTTTATCAAAATCTCTTCTGTATTGACCAAAGGTTTTTCCTTTGTGGTTACCAGGAGACTTACATAAAGTATCTTACAACTTCCTATTTTAAGCTGATAACAACTTAACTTTGATAGCATACAGAAATGTTGTACTTCTACTTCTCCCCTCACATTTTAGGTTATTGATGTTTAATTCTCTTAACATACAGTTTTGTCCCCCACGGAGGAGATTAAGGTGGCCTTCATAGTTGACTCCCAGTCTCCCATTCCTCCCTGAAATGTTTGTTCTAAGCGAATTACTTACAGCAATGTCCCAGTTTTCCCCACAGTCACTGGTTTAGGAATGGGGACATTACCCAATCCAGGTAAATGAGACACAACAGACCTGTACTGGGGGTGGGGGAGGTTTAAAGCTTTCTTATGCTTAAGAAAGAGATTGAGGATGTTATAGGGAGGTGATGTCCAGAACTGTTGCAAAACCTTGTGACTGGGAGGAAAACTAGACTTAAAATGAAGCTGACACTGAGAAAGGCAGAGAGAAATGGAAAGAACCTGGCATCTCTATGGCATGTTGAGCCGATTGTACCATTCTGGAGCCTGGCCCACTGCTGGGTTTTCAGTTGTGTGGCAAAACATACTTCCTGACTGTTGAAGCCCATTTGAATTTTTTGTTGTTTTTTGTTGTTATTTGAAACCAAAAGCCACCTAACTGAGACAGATTGGTCCACAGTGTCCAAGTCACCAGGAAGTAGCACATATAAAGTCCAGTGGATGTATTTTGTTGGTCCAGTAAACCTTCTGGGAATGATCCACACTTATTCCTCAGAAATCCTTCTCAGTTTGTGTGATTTTAGTGGGTTTGAACCCTTCTCCAAAGAGGCCATACAATCAAGTTCTGACCAAAGTACTCCATGCGCCTGGGGTAGGGTGGTAACCAAACCAGGCCAATGTGATCTCCCTGTAATTTCCACCATAGTCATTGGGGGAGGAAAATCTCTCTTCTAATCTAACTCCACAAACTATAAAGACAATATAGGCTTGGAGCTGCCAGTGGCCATCTTGTTGTCAGGGGGCAAGAGAAGATTGGGAATAAAGCCCAATAATGACAAGAAGGACCAAAATGTTCAGAAAAGAGGGAGGTGGGGTGCCCATGACATCAGTCACTCCTCTAGAAGGAGCCAGGTTGGCAGACTTGCCCATGTAGGGCCAATCACAGCTTGGGGGAGGCAGGGTCTGGGGAGCCAGGGACTGTGGCAGCCAACTGGGTCTCTGTCCCCACTGAGCTGCTGGGTCAGGTTACTCTGGTTCCTCTCCCTGTCTGACCAGAACCGAGTTCTGATTCAATTTTTTCCCTGCCCCTCTGTACTCCTGTCCTACCCACATTCTGAAGTGGTACTCCACGCCCCACCATCCCCACATGTAGAAAAAATGCTGATTAGACTCAACCTAAATGATTATATTACATTAACCATCCCAGTTCCCTGCAGGTGAACAAGGTGTGCCTCGAGAAGGCGGTGGTGAAATGACACAGACACTTCACAAGAAACTTGGAGCAGAAAGAGGCAGGGGCCCATGGCTGATGGAAAGCCAAGCTCAGTTTCAAAGCCAGATGACTTCACATAATTTACTGAGTGTTCCCGAGTGTCAATCTTGAAATGTGTGAAATTGGGCTAAACATACTGATTGTAACTGAACCTCAACCCCTGCCTGCTCCAGGGGTCAGCTTCCTCTGATAAAGTGGGAGACGGGAAGTTCTCTCCCAGATTTCCCCTGAGTCTTCACTGTCTTTGGGCGTCCCTCTCCCTCAGTGCTGTTGGGGGCCACCCTGCACTTTGGTGTGGCTCAACACCTGGACTCCTAACTTCTATCCCTGCTAGGTGTGTGCTTCCATTTCTCACCTTTTGTCTTTGTTTCCTCATGCTATGATGCGTCCATGCTTTAGGAAGAGTTGGGGCAATTACAGAGAATTATAATACAGGACGTAAAGCCATGGTCTAAATCTGATGGTAAAGAGCCTGTGACCTTGAGCAAGTGACTTTAACAGCACTCTTGGAACACATGGGAGTGACGATGTATTCCAATGGTCATAAAATGCCCCACTAAGAAAACACGCCAACAATTAATTTTAACAAAACCTCTTACTAGTCCTGGGCAAGCCATAAACCAGTCACAATAGCTTTCATTGCTTTGAAATGCCTGTGACATTTGTAATATCTCCTGTCTTTAGTTGGATTGCTTGACATATGTTAATCTTTCTACCCATATTTCAGGAATAGAATGTAACACAACTTCTGCTCCTAGTTTATCTTCATATCTTAGGTTCTGCCAAGTACTTGCTATTGCTTTGTAAGAAAAGAGTAGCTGTTCCTTCCAAAGAGAAAACTGTTTCACTAATATCAGTTCTATTGCCTGTTGCTCTCATCTCCCTGCCTTTCTCTCTACATCATCACTTTTTATCCAAAAGCTAAGTCACAATATGATTTTTCTGAAGACAATTCAGAAAATAGCTCACTAAACTCACTAAATAGCAGTGAGTTCAGAACCAATGGGGCACCAAATTCAGTGAAAGACAATATGAACAGCTAGCTGGACTTAATATTTCAAACTTGCAAACAACAGTGGCTCCATCATGATGTTGCCAGTTATAAGATACACTTCTAACAGGAAAGATGTTAAAACTAGGGGGAAATGTGAGTTATAGTCCTGGCTGGTGACACAATGGATAAGGTGCCGGCCTGCAAGCCCAAAGGTTGCAGGTTCCATTCTCAGCCAGGACACATAACCAGGTTGCAAGCCAGGTCTCCAGCCAGGTCCGTAGCTGGAGGCAGGTGAAAGGCAACCATACACTGATGTCTCTCTCCCTCTCTGCCTCTCTCCCTTCCCTTCTCTCTAAAAATAATAAATAAATAAATAAATAAAATTTTAAAAGGAAGTAGACTCTGGCTGGTGGCATGGTGTATAAAGCACCAGCCTTTAAATCCAGGGGTTGCTGGTTTGATTTCCCAGCCAGGGCACATGGCCAGGTCTCTGGCCAAGTCTGTGGCTGGAGGCAGGTGGGAGGCACCCAGGCATTGATGTTTCTCTCCCTCTCTGCCTCTCTCCCTTCCTCGTTCTCTAAAAAAAATAATAATAATAAAATAAAAATAAAGTAAGAGGAAATAGGCCCTGGCTGGTGGCTCAGTGGATAAGGCGCCAGCCTGCAAACCCAAAGGTTGCTGGTTCAATTCCCAGTCAGGGCATGTAACCAGGTTGCAAGCCAGGCCTCCAGCTATGTCCGTAGCTGGAGGCAGGTAAAAAAGGCAGCCATACATTGATGTCTTTCTTCCTCTCTGCCTCTCTCTAAAAATAATAAAATCTTCTTTTAAAAAAGGCTCTTAAAAAAAGGAAATATGAGTTATATATCTTAGAATTATTTATATGGTAGGAAATACTAGTACCAATTAGAATTCTTTCAACTGCAAGTGACAGAATACCCAGAATGACTTGAGCAAAATGGGTATATTGACCCAAAGAAATCCTGAAGTCTTTGTATCAGCAACTTCAGGTATGGCTGGATCCAGGACTCCAGGAGAGAATCAAGGCTAGATTCTGACTGTTTCTCTCTCTTCCTTGTCTAAAGATGGCTTTAGTCTCAGGCTTCACACGGTAAAAAAGCTGAAGCCAGAAGCTCTAACCCCCATATCCTCTCTGGTCTCAAGTCCAGCAAAAAGGAATGAAGGTCTTTGATGCAGAATTTTTAACCTGAGCTCCAACGCCTTTTGTCGGCTCTGATAGCCCTAGATGCGAGTGCCAAGTTGCCCTGCCGGAAGCCCAGGGAAATGAAGAGAGTGGATATGGGGCAGCAAAAACAGGAGACATGACTTACAGGCTGGCTGCGGGGAGTTAGGTGGATCAGCCCTGGGAGCGTTAGCCCAGAGCCTGGGCCTGGGTGAGCCTCTCAGGGGGTAGGTTTAATCCCCGTTCCTCAGCCGGCCCTGTGCAGGCAGAGGAGCCTCACCTGCCGCCCCAGCTCCGTCTGAGTCAGCCCTGCACTGCAGCCTCCCAGCCAGATGAGATGGCACTGACTCAGCTCCTGCGTGAGCTGGATGCTGCCCGGAAAGTTAATAAGTCTTTGAAGCTAGACGTTTCTCCCGCGGTGTGGGTCGGTGCCGGGAGTGGGCGGGAATGAATATGAAAGAGTGCGAACGCTGAGGCTGCTAGAGCATTTATGAAGTTAAGATGTGCAGGAAGAAAGAGTGAGGGTAACGTCAAGAGCAGTGATTAGAAAGGGCCACCCACCAGGTGCCTCCTGCTCTGGGATCCCTGCGGTCCCTGGGGCAGGGCTCATATCTGCCCCAGCCCCCAGCCCCCACCAGCTCTGCCAGTTAAGTTTGTCCTGTGTCCACCCCAGCTGTTTCTTCCAGGCCCTCCTCCAGCTCTGCTCTTTTTTTCCCTTCAAATATAATTACAAGAAGCAGAGCTGAGGGAATCTGTCCCTTTGGGGGTAGGGGAGGAAGAGAGAAGGGAGGCCTAGTAAGGAGGGATCCTGGAGGAGAAGAGAGGAAATGAGAGAGACAGGCACAGGAAGGCAGGGGGTGGTGATGAGTCTCATGGGGTGCTTCTTACCAGCCATTCAAGGAGCTGGACGGAATTCAACACGGAACACTTCTTGTCTGCCAAACCCCAACTAGGAGGTGTGGACACAAAAATAAATAGGATGTGGCCCTTGCCTGCAGGGTCTAGTGTGGGAGACAGTAAGAAAATCCTTTATTACAGTGGAATGTGATTGCAGGGATCCAGCGCTGACGGAAAATGCCCCCGTGGGGAGAATGAAGCAGGTTGATGAAGGGGAAATTGCCTGCAGGAGGCCTCAGGTCAAGTCCAGCCTTAGCCTGGTTCAGAGGTTTGCAGCCCTGGGCTCTGGAGCACAGCTGCACCCCCAAGGGGCACCTCTGATAGCCGTTTCCAGCCAGGGGCGATCCTCCACTCAGGGGAACAATGAGGGGAGCTGAGCTCTTGGAGCCAACGCTCAGAGCAGCGGGAGGCTGGGCACACCGGCCTGGGAGAGGGTCCTGGAAGGCACCAATAGCATCTGCAGCAGGTTCTGGGCTGGACGCTTGCTGGTGGGGGCGGGGGGGGGGGGGGGGCTGCAGGGACAGAAGGGAGGGCAAGGGAAACTTCCAGAAGGAGATGATCGGTCCACTGCATCTTGAAGAATACTTTAGTCCCTGGCTGGTATGGCTCAGTGGATTGGTACCTGCCTGCGAACCCAGAGGTCCCCGGTTTGATTCCCATCCAGGACACATAACCAGGTTGCAAGCCAGGTCTCCAGCTAGGTCTCTAGCCAGGTCCATAGCTGGGGGCAGGTGAAAGGCAACCGTACACTGATGCTGCTCTCCCTTTTTTCACCCTCACTGCCGTTCTCTCTGAAAATAATAATTAAAAAAAACCTCTTTAAATAGCTTAAGAGGCAGCCAAGCGAAGAAAGAAGTGCTTGGAAACATTAAGATATTTAAGTATGACACTGGGCATTAGGTGGGCATGGGGGTAGTGGACAGAGGCCAGATTGTGAACACAGTTCTTTCCGTAATGTTTACCCTTGGTCACAGCCCTGGGCAGCTGGGTGGACTCGGAGCCTGGAGATTGTGGAGCTGAAATGGGGAAGAGGCCACCAGTGGGCAGATGGCCAGAAAGTAGTGAACTCCAGGGGCTGAAAACATGGGTTGAGACCAACTGGAAGCTGTTTTCCTGAATGGGCATTTTGGAAGTAGAAAATGTCATCACCGGGGAACCTTGTGTAGAGGGACAGAGCAGACTTTGGAGTCAGAAGAGCTTGATTGTGCCAGTCAGGGGGGTGGGGGGCTCTGGAAAAATCACCAAACTCTCATCCTCCATTGCCACATCCTTACTTGGTCTCGATCATATCTGTCCCACAGTGTCAGCTAGGACAAGGCAGGTGTGTAAAAAGTCTGTACAAATGTTAGTCATTATAAATGTGCCTCCAAAACAAAAACCTAACCCATGTGGCTCAGTGGGGTGGGCGTCATCCCTCAGAGTGGAAGGTTGCCAGTTCACCCCAGTCAGGGCACGTACAGGCCTGGCCGGCAGGTTTGGTTCCCAGATAGGGTGTGCACGAGAAGTAACCGATAGAGGTTTCTCTCTCACATCAATGTTTCCCTCCCTTCTCCTGTCTCTAAAAAGAAATAAATATATATATTTTTAATGAAGTTGTAGGTTCAATTCCCAGTCGGGGCCTGTAAGATCTCAATGCCCTCTCTCCCTTCCCCGTACTCCTGCTTGCTTTCTCCCTGCCTCTTCTCTTTCTAAAAGTAAGTTTTAAAAATGTTCTCAGGTGAACAAACAAACAAAAATAATGAGCCCTGGCTGGTGTGGCTCAGTAGATTGAGTGCCAACCTGCAGGCTGAAAGTTTGCTGGTTCGATTCCCAGCCAGGGCACATGCCTGAGTTATGGACCAAGACCCTAGTTCGGAGCATGAGAGAAGCAACCAATCACTTTTTCTCACACACCATGTTTCTCTCTCTCTCTCTCTCTCGTTTGTCCCTCTCTAAAAATAAATAAACAAAAATTTTAAAAATTAATAAGGAGAATCCCGAAGCAGGCTCATTTTACTCCAGTTACTTTTTGGCACCAAGCAGGCGGGGGACTCACTGGATGACACAGCAAGTCAGTGGCCGAGCCAAGGTGTAAACTCATCCACATTACCGACGCCAACATTGTCAGCAGCATCAGCAGAAACCCAAGTTGGCGCTGCAGTTCAGATGTCAGAAGTGTTTCCAGGAAGTCCTTTTCAGCAAAGAGTGTTCCAGGTTGTTCCCAATGTCCTCCAAGTGGTTGGCAAGATGCAGCCGAATGAGCTTCCCAGGAGGCAGGACAAAAAGGGAGACAGAGAGTAGACACGTGCCCTGAGGACTGGAGAGGAGACAGCATTCCCAGTGCCCCCTTTGTCAAGAGCAACCCCCACCCCCTCCTTTAAAAAACTGGTTTATTGAAATATAGTTCACATACAAAAAAGCATCAAGTAGACAATTCAATGGTTATTAGTATATTCCCATCAGTTTTAGAATAGTTTCATCATTCCATAAAAAAGACTCCTACTCATTAGCAGTCACCCCTTTTCTCCATCCCAATTTTCCTCCCAGATCTAGGCAATCACTAATCTACTTTATAGATTCACCCATCCTGAGCATTTCCTATGGGTAGAATCATAAGATACGTGTTCTTTGTGTGTCAGGCTTCTTTCAGTTCGCCTAATGATTTCAAAGTTCATCCATGTTGTAGCATGTATCAGTACTTCACTTTTTTTTTTTTTTTTTTTTTTTGAGAGAGAGAGAGGAGAAGGGAGAGAGGCAGGGAGGGAGACATCAATGAACGGTTGCCTTTCACCTGCCTCAGTACCTCACTTTTTTTTTTTGGTGGTACTTCACTTTGTATAGCTGAAAAACATTCCATTGTATGGATATTCTACAGTTTATTTACCCATTCAGTTTATGGGCATTTAGACTGTTTCCAATGTTTGGCTAGTATGACTACGGCTGTTGTGAACATTCATAAACAGGCTTTTGTATGGACATGTTTTGGTTTCTCTTGGGTAAAAACTCAGAAGTGGAATTGCTGTGTCATATGGTAACTCTATGGTTAACATTTTGAGAAAATGCTAGACTGTTTGTTTCAAAGTGACTGTGCCATTCATTGTATATGTCTACCAATAGTGTATGAGGATTTCAATTTCTTCACATCCTCATCAATATTTGTTATTATCTGTTATTATTATTATTTTTAAAGATTTTATTTCATTATTTTTAGAAAGAGGGGAAGGGAGAGAGGCAGAGAGGGAGAGAGACATTAATGTATGGTTGCTTTTCACCTGCCTCCAGCCACAGACCTGGCTGGAGACCTGGTTTGCAACCTTGTCATGTGCCCTGGCTGGGGAATCGAACCTGCAACCTTTGGGTTCGCAGGCTGGCGCCTTAACCACTGTGCTACCAGCCAGGGCTATTATCTGTTATTTTAATTATTACTGTCTTAATGGGTGTGAAGTAGTATCTCATTGCATGTTTTTTGTGTGGTAAAATATATGTAACATTATTTACTATTTAAACTATTTGTAAGTGTATAATTCGATAGCATTAAATGCATTCCTCAATGTGTTGTGTGTGTTTTTTTTAATTTTATTATTGTTGTTCAATGTGGTTTTGACTTGCATTCTCCTATGGCTAATGAGGTTAAGCATCTTTTCATGTGTTAGTGGTCATTTGTGTTGTCTTCTTTGGAGAAATTTCTATTCAAATTCTTTGTTCGTTTTTAAATTGAATTATTTGTCTTTTTTAAGTTGAGTTGGAGTTCTTCATACATTCTAGATACAAGTCTCTTATCATATATATAATTTGCAGATAATTTTCTCCCCTTCTGTTGTTGTCTTTTCATTTTCTTGATGATGTCCTTTAAAGCACAGGAGTTTAAATTTTTTTTAAAAAATTTTAAAGGTTTTATTTATTATTTTTAGAGAGAGGGGAAGAGAGGGAGGCAGAAAGGGAAAGAAACATCCATGTATGGTTGCCTGTCACCTGCCTCCAGCTATGGAGTTGGCTGGAGACCTGGTTTGCAACCTGGTTAATATGCCCTGGCTGGGAATCGAACCAGAGGGGGGAAAAAGCCACCCCAATTCTCCCTTGGACAGCATAAGGGCTGGGTGCCCACAGAGAACACAGATGACCTACCTCCATCCATTCTCCCAGAGATGATGCAATGATGCTCGGTTCCATGTGGCCAGATACCTTGGAATCTTTTGGGCCCAGAGTGGTGGTGATGTTTTTAGTTTTTTTCATTTTCCATTAAGAAAAGATATTTAACTGAATATGCAACAAAGCCACAATTTATAAGAATATGATTTCTTTCAGGCTTGTAAAATTTTATAAAAGGTTCTTGAACTGAATTATTGTGTGATACTCCTCCCTTTAAAAAAACTACTTAACACATTTTAAAATCATGGTAAAATACACTTTAACCATTTTTAAGTGTGCAGTTCGGTGGCATTAAGTATATTAATTGTTGTGCAACCATTACCACCATCACTGTCATCAATTTTTCATCTTCCCCAAGTGAAACTCTGTACCCATTATATAGCAACTCCCCATTCCTTCCTCTCCCCAGTCTCTGGCAACTGCCATTCCACTCTTGGTCTATAAATTTGACTCCTCCAGGTACGTCACATAAGTGGAATCATACAGCATTTGTTGTTGTGTGTCTGGCCCCGTTCACTTGGTACAAGGCCTTCATTTATGCTTACACTGTGGCTTGTATCAGAACTTCCCACCAGTGTTTTCACCTGAGTTGCTTTCCCGTGCTTCCTTGGGATATTTGGGAATCCCTATCTTGGGATCTTGGAACCTAAAGGCGATCTTGTTTGTCTTTGTCACAATCAGAAGGAGCCTGACTATGGCCCCTTGGTTGCCTCATAGCCAAGGAATGCCCATCGCTTGCTCTGGCCACCATTGCCATGTTGGGGACAGGGGGAGCATGACCATTATTGCTCAGGCTACCCTCCCCCCTGCCCACCTCCGTGCCCGGGTCTTTCCCGAATATTCTTCTATTAGCCTTTCATTCATCCAACATTGACTGAACGTCTAGCGTGTGCTGGCACTGTGCTAGGCACAGGACACACTATGAGGAATAAGACAGGCATGGTCTTTGCCTCCATGGAACCTATGATTTAGTGAGGGAAAGACATTATGTAATCAACTACACCAATCGTTATATGATTATAATGGTGGTGGTTGCTAGGAAGGAAAAGTGCAGGATACATTGTGAATGCCTAAATGGGGGGGCACCAGGCTGGAGCAGGGGACCTCGGGTGTACTCAGAATCCATTGACTGACGTGCAGCTGTGCCTGACACGAGGCTCAGAATCATAGTTCCTGTGCTGAAGGGTCCAACAGGGGTAACTCGGTGGTCTGGCTCCCCTTGCTTTTGCAATCCCAGCACCATGCTGTCCCCTTTTCCAACTGTGTCTCTCTGGGGTACCTCTTTTGTGGCAGAAGATGTCAGGTAAACTGTTCTGCACTTTGCGGGGACATGCACAGAACACGACCCAAAGCCTTTCCTGAGATGTCAGGCCTATATTTTCATGGCATTTTTATCATCCCCAGGGCGTCCGATCCTTTCAGCTCTGCAGGCCCTGGCAGCATGATGTGACCAGCCTAGTGGGCTAGCATGGTGCCGACGTGATGATGAAGCGTTCCAAGTCCGGGAACTGGAGAGTTGTCAGAAGAGATCATTGAGCCCTGGCTGGTGGCACAGTGGATAAGGCGCCGGCCTGCAAACCCAGGGGTCATGGGTTCGATTCCTGGCCAGGGCACATAACTAGGTTTCAAACCAGGTCTGTAGCTGGAGGCAGGTGACAGGCAACCATACATTGATGTCTCTCTCCCTCTCTGCCTCTCTCCCTTCCCCTCTCTCTAAAAATAAAATAAATTTTAAAACAAAAGAGAGATCATTGAGCCCTGATGCAAGATGGCGAGGGGCACCAACCAACTCTGCCAAACACAAGCAGAGTTTCTGGTCTTCCCTGCTTCTTGGAATAAAAGATGAATAAAATAAAATAAAATAAAACACCTGCCAGCTCCATAACTGCACAGCAGGTGGCAGGGACTGTATTCCCTTTCTCCGACAATGATGCCACATTTGAAATAGCGACTGCAATCGCAGTCACCATGCGATTAGGTTTAAGGTAAGCCACTGGCCAACCTGAGAGTGAGGTGGGAACGTGATAAAATCACCAGCTCCGCATCTTTAAAGGCCTCGACGATACTATCAATCTCTTCAACTCCCCAGGGACTGCAACCTTCCTTTTGGCTTATCACTTTGGTAAGGAGGGATTTCCACTTGACTCTTCTCCTTATCAGATGGCTTACTCTGCCAATCCACTAATTCTGCCAATGGCTGAGGAAATCTATCCCATTAGGGAAAGTAGTAGGTCTGAAGGGCCATGGGGCCCATTGTGAAGTCATTCTAGTCAAACTCCATTTATTACTTCACTCACCTGAGCTCCCACTCTGCCCAGTACAGTCCAGTGGAGTTCTGGGTCCCTGGGAGTTCATGTTAGCCAGAGCCATTGCTCAGCGATCACCAAGAGGCCTGAGGATTAATCTTTTCATCATACATAGTTACCCTGGTAGGATGGCCTCAGGTACCTCTGGGGAAGGCTGGAGGCAGATTCACAGTACAGTTGACCCTTGAACAATACAGGTTGGAACTGCGAGGCTCCACTTATACATGAGTTTATTTGTTTGTTTGTTTTGAATATTTTAATTATTTATCTTTAGGGAGAGGGGAGGGCAGGGAGAAAGAGAGAGAAACATCAATCGGTCACCTCTTACAAGACCTGGTCCGCAACCCAGGTATGTGCCCTGTGTGGGAGTCAAACCAGTGACCTCTCACTTTGCAGGACAACACCCAACCCACTGAGCCGCATCAGTCAGGGCTACATGCAGGTATTTTATGGTAAACATATAGTCTCACCTCCACGCCCCAGGTTCCCATCAGCAGATTCAACCAACTGCAGATTGGAAGAGTATTTTCAAACCATGGTTGTGAGTCCACGTGTGCAGAGGATGACTGTGGGCATCATTCTGCACCATTTTACATAAGGGACTTGGGATTTCGAACATTGGGCTCCCTGTGGGGGTCCTGGAACCAACATCACCCCACCCCCACCGTGGATACTAAGGGATGACTGCACATATGTATCATGTTACTGCACCCTCTTTTTGGGAGTATCCACTCATCCTCCACTACTTTCCACAGCCTGGCAGTGACTAACTCAGGTTTGGGGTCAGTTGTAGGGACTGTGCTTCAATTATTGTGATGATTTACCAGACCCAAAGATTTTTTTCAGATATCAAATCAGAAAGGTAAGAAGGTGGGTGGCTCACGTATTTTGGTATTAGACACTCCAGATCAATTAGCCACCAAGTCAGTCTCACAGGTTAGGCGTCCTGGTAACCCCACCCACCCTGCCTATTAAAATAACACTGCTCACTTCCTTCCGGAAATTCAAGGCTCTCTGTGCTTTCTACAGCCCAGGGTCTGTGCGTGCCCACAGGCAAGGAAAACCTCACCTGCTGCTTGTTCCACCAGCAGCTCTCACCTGGGGCTGTTTAGAGGCGTTGGCACTTCCCCTCCCAAAGAATTTCTCAAGGCCTTGGTTTTCTAAGGGCGGGTCACCTTCTGGGTGACCAGAAAAATGTCATGTCCAATACATTCAGTTAAGGCATTAACTTTATCTTGAAAGCCATTAGGAGCCACTAAAGTGTTTTCAACAATGGAGTAGGGTGATAAGATCTGCTGTTCTTATCAGCAGGTGGAGGGTGTAGTGAAAGAGACGAGGCAGGAGTGAGGGGAACAAGTGGAAATACGGTGACCCCCAGTGAGCCTTCAAAACACGGAGACAGCAGCCAAGTCCCGAAAAGTCCAGGACAGGTGGTTATGATCGGTGAGTAGTAGGAAGCCCCACCAGACCCCAAGGAGGCCCTGGGTAGGGTGTGGTAAGTGGGGCACATGGCTGGGAGGGAAAAAGGTTTATTGTTGCACATAGGCTTGGTCCTTCTCATGACTCTACCAGGCAGGGCTAAACAACAGGGTAAGAGCCAGGTGGCTTGGAGGTGAGTAGGTCAAAATGTCTATCCTCAGGAGTTTGCCAGCAGCATGACCTTGTCCAGGGGCGCTGGTGACACTGGCTGTACAGCTTTGAGTCCCAGAACCCGGCTCTGTGGCAAGCTGTGGCCTGTAA
This sequence comes from Noctilio leporinus, assembly GCA_004026585.1. Lineage (NCBI taxonomy): Eukaryota > Metazoa > Chordata > Mammalia > Chiroptera > Noctilionidae > Noctilio > Noctilio leporinus. The sequence continues at coordinate 73,864 of PVIW01005745.1, forward strand.
GAGCAGCCTGGACTATCCTGCCAGTGCCACGCTCGGTGGAAGGAGAATGATGCAAGTCGAAGCTGGGGACGCCCGCCAGGGGAAGATGCTGCATGCTGGCTCCCCAAACGTCCCTTTGCAAAGCCAGGAACAGCCTGTTCTGTAGTCTCTGCACATTCACGCAAACTTCTGAGCTGTGTCATTAGCCCTTTGTGTGGGTAAAGTGAACCATGAGCTGCTGGCCTGGTTCCCCCGTACAATCGCAGGGACAAAGCTGCCACTGACGTGATCAGGCCCCACCGATTCCTCTTTGGGAAAGGACTTGCTGTCCAGCGGCAAGGACTGCGGTTCAGCTGACAGTGCCTGGTCCCTTCATGGTCGGCCTCGGCTTTCTAGCTGGGCTCACATCCTTTGAGTGGCTCCTGGCCACCACCTGGCCAGGAAGCCCAGGGCCTTGCCTTTTCCACTCCACGTGGCTCTGCTCTGCCCAGGACTTCCCACGGGAGCTGTAGCGCCCTTGTCAGACCTGCATCACCATCCATGGTCCTTCCCAACGCATGTCCCTTCCTCCTTTCCCAAGGTCACCCCACAATAAACATTTTACACGCCTCTCTCCAGGCCAAGATCTGCTCCCAACCTGTCAATGGAGGCTCCTTTAATATTGTTTTGCAAATGTTCGAGACCAGGCAGGTCCACTCAGGATTCAGGCAGATGGAAAAAGATGCGAGGAACCATGGGGACATCCGATATGCCTTTATTGCATCTGCTAGGGTGAGCCCCCAAGTGGAATGCTCTTACTCTTTATATACTGTGTGTGAACAAAGCCAGCTGCGTGCCAACGTAGGACGAGTGCCCTGCACATGGGCATACTAGCTACGGTTGCATAAGCATTTGCTGAATCATTTCCACCTGGATGTCCAGGTGAGGGAGCTTGACTGATTCCATTTATAAGCATTTGCTGAGTCATTTCCATCTGGAAGTCCAGGTGAGGGAGACTGACTCCATTTTCCCCACACAAATATTTTGTTATTATTTAGGATTAATAACTAAATAAGTGTATTAAATATATCGTCCATTTGCCCTGGCTGGTGGCACATGGATAAGGTGCTGGCCTGCGGACCCAGAGGTCGCTGGTTCAATTCCCAGCCAGGGCAACATAATCAGGTTACAAAACAGGTCTCCAGCCAGGTCCGTAGCTGGAGGCAGGTGAAAGGCAACCATACATTGAAAAAAAAAAACTTCATCTTGGCTGGAATGCCTCCCCTGTGCCACCAGCCAGGGCAAATGGATGATGTATTTAATACACTTATTTAGTTATTAATCCTAAATAATAACAAAATATTTGTGTGGGGAAAATGGAGTGTGGGCTAATTCTCCATTTGCACCTTCAAATTCCACTTTCCACCTTTGTCCTGTGGGACTACTGAGAAGTCATATGAAAAGTGTCTCGGGACCATATGTCCTGGGGGAAAAGGGAAAAGCATCTCTTGGTGGCTTCACCCCTCACTGGCCAAAGGTTCACCCTAAGGAGTGTTGACTCACCCTGCACTTCTGAGCTGCTCACATATGAACATTTCTTGGGCTCCCCTAGTCTGTTAGTGTGACAGCAACAGAGAGGATCCAGGGCAGAGGAGGGTAAATGGTGCAGGCCTGAGACACAACACAGTCAGGTCATACCTGGACCTGGACCTGAACTTGGTTGACAACTATGAAGAGTAGGTCACTGCAGCAATGACAGGTGGGATATCAACTAGCTGTGGACAACAGGATCTGAAGGGGTATATGTGTGCATCCAGTAAACATGCTGGTCCCAGAAATCATCACTGAAACTGTCACTGGTGAGAGCAATGCGATTGCTGGGATTGGTTTAAATTCATCATTTATAGTGAAAGGGGTGCTGAGGATTCCACCAGAACACTTCCTCAGAAAGGACCCCTTTAGCTCTCCTCTCTACAGGAGACCCCAGTCACTCCCACCACCCACTCATTCCTTTGGTGACACCTGCCAGAAGGAGAAATCAGCCTGGTGGCTGCCATTGTGGATTGACTGACTCAGTGTTCACCCCTCCCCGCACATGCCACTGGCATGCAAAGACCAGAAAGCTAAAACCCCCCTTCCTGGGTCCCTTGCTGCCCTGCCAATCAGGGAAAGTGCAGATGATGGCGTGCTTCCAGAGCCAAGCTTCATGATTAAGTTACCTGGGCTTGTCCGGACCTAAACCTTGAACAGGACATCTTCTTTACTCATTTACTTGTTTGTTATTATCTCTCTCCCCACTTTGGTGTAAGCTCCTTGATACCTGGCACTTGTTTTCCGTCAGTGTATCTACAGAGCCTATCATACCTAGTACACAGCAACGGCTCAGGAATGACTGGATGGGTGGATGCGTGTGTGGATGGATGGATGGGTGGACGGATGGATGGGTGGGTGAATGGGTGGATGGATGGGTGGATGGATGGATGGGTGGATGGACAGATGGATGGGTGGGTGGATGGGTGGGTGAATGGGCAGATGGATGGGTGGGTGGATGGGTGGATGGATGGGCGGATGGATGGGTGGGTGAATGGGTGGATGGACGGATATGAGAAGACTATGGCAGGTGAAAGAGGAGGAAAGGGTGGATCATAAGGCTCATTTTCCCAACCTGTAAACTTTGGAAAACGCCAGTCTAAGTTCTCACAAGTCTCCTCTATTCACCCTCATGCCGTTGGTAAGCTCATCCAGTGTCATTGGTTTGACTTTATGTCTCCAGGCACGACCTCCTCCTTGAATTTCTGGCTTATGTCCAACTACTATTGAACATTTCCACTGAGATGTTAATAGGCATCTCAAATGTTATGTAGCCAAACAGAACTCTTCATTTCTCCTCTAAACCTTCTTTTCCCACAGACTCTCCTATCTCAGTAAGTGACAACTTCATTCTTCCAGTTGTTCAGGTCCAGAACCTGGGAGTCATTCCTGATGCCTCTTTCTCTTTCACATTTCTCATCCAAGTCTTCAGCAAATCCTCTGGGCTCTACATAAGGTCTAGGAACCCACCATTTGGCCCCATCTCCACCTCCCTGATCTAAGATACCATCATCTTTCAGTTGGATTATTGCAATATTCTTTCATCCTGGATGTCCTGGTGACCCATGTCACGTTTCTGTCAGCCACCCCTGACTTCAGCTCCAGCTGCAGCAGGCAGCTGTGGGTGAGCTTGGCTGATCATGCGTTAGAGGTGTCTTGCCTCAAGTGTGCACCTCGTGTCTGCTTGCTTTCTGCCCTAGACCTCAAAGCTGCCTGGCCTCCTTGGCTCCAGCACAGTGTTCACCTGTGCTGACAGCCTCCTACCTCGCATGTGAGCTGCCCTTCTCCCTACGTTCGGCCCCACTGGATTTGGATACTGTTGGAGCCTGCTCCTAGATGTGCAGAGTTAACAGCCCCATAGGACCTGCAACCAGTGGGGGACGGGGCAACTGGGGATATCTTCCTGCCTCCTACCCTCAGGTGGGTGAGTCTAGAATACAGTCTGTGCCCTATTAAAGAACCCCAGTAAACTTGAACTCCTGATGTTTGCAGCAGCGACATTGATAATGCACCTTACGTTGACTTTTTATCATTTCCTGTCTCATTGTCCCCACTTCCTCAGGTCTGCTCTTTGGGTCATCTGGCAGAAAAGCCATAGGGACATAAGTCCCTGTCTCAGCCTCCGCTTTCAAAGGAACCCACACTGAAATAGATTTTCAATTTGTTTCTATTGCTACCAAGAAGCAGGCTGATCTTTTTAAAACATCTGTGGTCATATCCCTGCTTGGCTGAAAACCCTCAGCGACTCCTATTCCCCCTAAAGGAAAAGCCAAAGTCCTTACAACAGCTGACAAGGCCCAACAGAACCCAGCCTTCCCACTCCTTCCCCTCTGATGTCCCCTCCTGTTCATCTCCCCTTTGCTCTTCTAAAGCCATGTTGACTGATCTTCACAGTCATTCAGCGTGTTCCTGCTTCAGGGACGTGGCTCCAGCTATTCCTGCTGCTTAGAATGTTCTTCCTCCAGATATTTCCAAATATGCCCTTCACTTCCTTCAGGACTCTTCTTGACACCCTTCTCAGAGAGGCCTTCCTGTGTAAAACAGCAACCTACTCCTCCTGCTGTTCCTTGGAGCACTTGCCCTGCTTTAAGCTTGTCGTAGCACCAATATTCACACTCACTTTTTTCAGTTTTTGCTATGTTTTCTGTTTCCTCCCCAACTTGAATGTAATTTCCATGAGGACAGGGCCTCTGGGACTTCATTTTTTTCACTACAGAGCCTAAAACAGTGCTTGGCAAGTAGTAAGTGCTCAATAAATGTTTGTTGGATGAAGTAAATGCATAAAAAGACTAAGGAAGTAAAACTTGGCTGGTGGCACAGTGGATAAGGCACCAGCCTGTGAACCCAAAGGTCACTGGTTCGATTGCCCAGCCAGGGCACATACCAGGTTGCAAGCCAGGTCTCCAGCCAGGTCCCCAGCTGGAGGCAGGTGAAACGCAACCAACCATACATTGATGTCTTTAAGCTCCCTCTATGCCTCTCTCCTTTCCCCTCTCTCTAAAAATAAATAAAATCTTAAAAAAAAAAAAAAAGACTAAAGAAGTGAGCCTTGGCTGGTGACACAGTGGTTAAGGCGCTGGCCTGCGAACCCAAAGGTCGCTAGTTTGATTCCCTGCCAGGGCACATAACCAGGTTGCAAACCAGGTCTCCAGCCAGATCCGTAGCTGGAGGCAGGTGAAAGGCAACCATACATTGATGTCTCTCTCCCTCTCTGCTTCTCTCCCTTCCCCTCTCCTTAAAAATAACAAAATCTTTTTAAAAAAGAAAAAGAAAAAGACTGAAGAAGTGTGTAGGGGTCAGGCTGTGGTTACCTTGAATCCCCTAGCTCCGGAGTTCAGCAGTGTAGGCTCTGAGGGGCTGGGGGCCGGCTGCAGGGTGTCTCTGCAGAGAATTCACTCCTTGCTTTGTCCTCTAAGGCTGCTCCAGGTTGATGGTCTCTTTGGGGGTTGATGCTCTGAAATTTGTCTCAAGGAATCCTATGTAGAAAACCTCGAGGGCATCAGAGCATTTAGAAACATAAAACCTCTGAGTCTAGTCCCTGCTGATCCTGTGCAGATGGAGTTTATCCCCTCCGGTCCCTGAGACTGGCCATCTCCAGCATGGAGTGCCCCAAGTCACCTCTGAGTGCTGGTCAAAGACTCAGCAGCCAGCGACCACTCAGCTTTGAAAGGACACTGGCAGTCTCACCAGCAACATGGTCGGATCCAGGGAGCTCTAGGAAGGAGCTGAGGGTGGCCTACAGGGTGGGCTTTCTGTGACCCAAGCCTTCCATTCTCTAGCTCTGTGAGCAGCCATACCGTCCCCTCTAGTTGGCCGGACCTGGGGTGCGGGAACAGGCCAGGCGAGGCTCTCTTTCCTCCAGTTGGGGGCAGCCCACTGGCCTTCCCAGATTCCTCCCAGGAAGCCAGCAGACTCTGTGAGCGCAGGAGACACAGCCCGTGGGAAGAAGCCCCTCCCTGCTGGGGTTGCCTGGGCCCCTGGCTCTGCAGGCAGTCACAAGTGGGAGCTGCAGTGCGGGACTGAAGAGGTTAATGTTCATCTGCCTCCGAACGTTAGTGTGTCTAGGTGATGTCAGTGGGAACAGGGAAGGAGGGAGTGGGAAGAGCGGTGGGGCTTGGAGGCAGTGGAGGCTGCCGTGCTGCTCAGGAAAGACCCCCTTCGGGACTGCGGGGCTGGGGCCCGGGACAGGGAGGCAGGCGCTGGAGGCTGCCGCAGCCTGTGTGGGCAGACGGACCAGCAGGCGACAGGCACTGGCAGGATGGACCTGGAAGCCTTGCTGCTGCCCGCTGGCCCCAATGCCAGCAACACCTCGGACGGCCCTGATAACCTCACCTTGGCCGGTGAGTAGTGTCGAAGGGGAGCCTCCCTCCTGGGCGCTGCGGGTGGGAGATGGGAAGCTTTCACCTCCGAACCGAAGTGTCTGGGAAACTTTACTGCAGTTCTTGGGGACAGGTCTGCGGTCTGCCTCCCTCCGAAGGAAGGGGAGAAGGGGGCGGGGCAGCAGGGGCAGAAGGAGCCGCAGCAAAGGCACCTTCCGAAGTGACAAGGGGGAGCATTGGAGATCTTGTTCCTCAGCATATGTCTGTCGTCAGTTTGGCTCAAATAAAAAAAAAATTTTTTTTTCAAAAAGAAGTGGCAAGGGATGGTAGCCAGAAGCAAAGGCTGGATGATGAGTTTCAAATATGCTCTGCAGGAAAAAATTCCAGGCTGGAAAAGCCGGCGGAGACACTGGAGGATAGCATGTGGGGAGGCAGCTGGAGGCTCCCTCCTTCTCCAGTCACCTTGGCTTTTCACTCCAACGACCGATGGGGTCTGACGGTCCCAACTGCCCCTGGGAGAGGCCCTGGGTACCGATAACTCACAGGGATTAACTTCCCTGGTGAGGGGTGCAGCCTGACAGGTCGAGAGCTGAGATGCCCTGGAATTCTAGCTTTGAGGGAGAAGGGAAGGAAGGAGAAAGAGGGGAGGTTTTTGTGAAGAAAATTCTCAGGCAGCTGGGCTGCAAAGCACAGGTTCAGTTTCTGCTCACCCGAAAAGCTCAGGCTTACAGGATCCCCGCCAAGGAAATCCCTGATAGCAACCCAGGAGAGGGGAGGGCTGCGGGCCTCATGGGCAGGAACCTCCGCAGGACAGTCACCCACAGAGATGCCCAGGAATCAGTGCACAGCTCCAACCAGCAAATTTCTAAAATGAAATGATCAGGGTTACAAACAGGAAAATAGAAAGTACATGCACTGCCCACGCGCGTGCACCCACGCACCCTCATGTCCTTCTGGCTATTTTGATGAGGTTTCTTGGTGAAGCCTGGGCCCCCAAAATAATTCTTTGCAGACAGCTGTGGCTCTGGACCCCGTCTTCCGAAACAATGCAGGAGGCAAAGGACTGGGTACTTCAGCTAACAGGTGGTGCATTAGGATCTAGTAGAACTGACCTGGAAACTTGTGGCAGGAGGCAAAGGGACAGCCTGGGTTAGCAATAGTGCAGGGAGGGGGAATGATAGGAGAGAATTCTGGGTGAATGGGGGACCCTGAGCTGGAATGGCAGAGAGGAAGGGAGCAAGTGTGCCACTGGAGGCTGCATGTGCCTGTAGAATGTCAGACCTTAGAGAGCACCGTCCACGTCAGGTGATTGACACTTGCTCCTTCCGTCCCCAGGGCCTTCTCCTCGCACAGGGAGTGTCTCCTACATCAACATCATCATGCCTTCAGTGTTTGGCACCATCTGCCTCCTGGGTATCGTGGGGAACTCCACGGTCATCTTCGCAGTGGTGAAAAAGTCCAAGCTGCACTGGTGCAGCAATGTGCCCGACATCTTCATCATCAACCTCTCAGTGGTGGACCTCCTCTTCCTCCTGGGCATGCCTTTCATGATTCACCAGCTCATGGGCAATGGTGTCTGGCACTTTGGAGAGACCATGTGCACTCTTATCACAGCCATGGACGCCAACAGTCAGTTCACCAGCACCTACATCTTGACTGCCATGGCCATTGACCGCTACCTGGCCACTGTCCACCCCATCTCCTCCACCAAGTTCCGGAAGCCTTCTGTGGCCACCCTGGTGATCTGCCTCCTGTGGGCCCTCTCTTTCATCAGCATCACCCCCGTGTGGCTCTATGCCAGGCTCATCCCCTTCCCCGGGGGCACGGTGGGCTGTGGCATCCGCCTGCCCAACCCGGACACTGACCTCTACTGGTTCACCTTGTACCAGTTTTTCCTGGCCTTTGCCTTGCCCTTTGTGGTCATCACGGCTGCATATGTGAGGATCCTACAGCGCATGACGTCCTCTGTGGCTCCTGCCTCTCAACGCAGCATCCGGCTGAGGACAAAGAGGGTGACCCGCACGGCCATTGCCATCTGCCTGGTCTTCTTTGTATGCTGGGCGCCCTACTACGTGCTCCAGCTGACCCAGTTGTCCATCAGCCGCCCAACACTCACCTTTGTCTACTTGTACAACGCGGCCATCAGCTTGGGCTACGCCAACAGCTGCCTCAACCCCTTTGTGTACATCGTGCTGTGTGAGACGTTTCGCAAACGCTTGGTCCTGTCGGTGAAGCCTGCGGCCCAGGGGCAGCTCCGAGCCATCAGCAATGACGAGGAGAGGACAGAAAGCAAGTGCACCTGACACTTCCCCTGCCACCCAGGGCACCCCCGAGTCAGGAAACCACAGCAGACCATGGGGAGAGATGATAAAAACCCGAGGCGAGACCCTGCCGGGAGACTGCAGGGGCCCGGAGGTGAGGGGCTGCTGCCACTAAAAACCTTCCCCAGGGCCCACAGATTTCTGGGGAGGCTCCATGCCAGGTTGGGGGCTTCAAGCATCAGAAATCCTCTTGGGAGAGTAGAATGGATCCTTTGGATTGAAAGAAACTTCACAAGGAGGAAATTTTGCTTTAAATGTTCATTTAAGGCCCTGCATGGACTAGCTCCCAAATGTTTCTCTCCCAAGAGAAAGGTTTGTTTAAAATTAGGCAGGGCCAAGGTAGGAGCAGCAGGACCACATGGTGCGGTCTGGGCCCTGGGACCATGGGGAAAGTGGTGCGCCCTCCACATGCTTTCCATCTCTCTTTGGGAGGACGCAGGGTGCCTTTCTCCCAGGGGGAGGCTGATGGGAAGCGAAGCATGCTGTCTCTCCATGTTCCAGCATCCTGTGTCAATTCCCCAGTATCTCTAGGGGATGCATGCTTATTATTTGGGGGTGGGGAGTGCTTTGAGCCCACAAGAGTAAAAAGGCCCAGTTTGCTGGGAGATCCAATTGAGAAAGACAAGGCTAAGTGGGACAGGTGGGGCTGAATCTTGAAAAAGTAGGGAGGAACAAGAGGGATTTTGCAGCTGTGGAACACAATGTCATCGTGGGGCACATTTGTCAATCATCAGATTCCAGGGTGAGCACCCATCAGCGTCCTGCATGTGCAGGGGTCATTCTTATGCTTGGTGTGTTAGCACCATCTTTTTGCTGTGGCTCTTCCTCTTCAAAATAAAAATGAATAAAGGATCATCTCCACCCACAGCTCCCTGGATGCTCTTGTATAATTGCTTGGGTTTGGGGGTGGGGTAGGGTGGGTGATGAAAAAAGCAAAGAGGGGTCACTTGGCTTTGGAATCCAGACCTTGGTTCTGGCTACATTTTAGGAAGCAAAAAGCAAGGGATCTGCTTATCTAAACCCACAGGGAGGATTCAGTGACACAAATGGAATTACTGTGTAAATTCATTAGATTGCAGTTCTCCTGCTAGGCTTGTTCTCAGAACTCAGCTTCTTGCCTGCTGCTCAGAAGCACTAGGGTGTCACCAGTGCTGGCCCCTCAGACCCCAAGTCCCACCACCACCTCCTGGGCTGAGTCACCAGTGGCAGAGCTGGCTTCTCCAGGCAGCTTGAGCCTGCTGGTTGCAGCTGCTAAGATCGGGTGCGAGTCACATTGAGCAGGAAGATTACAGACGGGCCGCTGGGCGGCAGCCAAGGCTGCTGCTTCTCAGCAGCTTCACCTAGAGGGGCTGGAAGCCAAGAGTCTTTTTTTTTTATTTATTCATTTTTTAGAGAGAAGAGAAGGGAGGGAGAAAGAGAGGGTGAGAAACATCAATGTGTGGTTGCCTCTGGCCCGCAACCCAGGCATATGCCTTGACTGGGAATCGAACTGCAACCCCTTTGGTTTGTGGGCCAGTGCTCAGTCCACTGAGCCACACTGGCCAGGGCCAAGAGTCCTTTTTAAACTGCTCAGCTCACATTGATGAACTTAGTGGAAGCAAGTGGCGAGCCTCTGAGCTTCCAACCTGTCCAGATGCACCGTTAAAGGAGGTGCACTGGCACGGCCTCTTGCCAATTTGTTTTTTTGATTTTTGCAGAGTTGCAGCAGGTAGCCTGTTTTGAAAACTTTTGGGTGACATCTTTGGGTCCCAGCAGCTCTTTTATCATTAGCATTAGCATTATTATTTCTCACCTTGGAGTCTTCCACAAGCATAGAAGAGCAAAGAAACTGATGGTTCCTTTTCCTCACTTGCTAATAGTGGGGTCTCCAGTTGGCACAGGTAAATTCCAAATATATTTTAGATGCACACCCAACAAAAGAAAAAAAGATCCCTAGGGGAGCCTTAAGGCAACTGCTGCCCACCAGTTGCCTGAACCTGGTTTGTTTCTCAATGGTTTGCTCAGGGGTCTATCTCCAACCTGACCCCGGGAACCTTGCAGAGGAAATATGGGAGGTGATCTCTCCCAGGAAATGGAATTGACCAAGTCAGTAGCTCTGTAGGTGGGAGGGTGTACACCCTGCTTATGACCCAGCCACTGCTCGGGAGGGCAACACCCCTTCTTTCAGCTCTCAGTCCCATGTTGAAATCTTAAATGGAAGCCAAGTAGGTGAGTGAGTGATGATGTCAACAGAACAGAGGGGAGAGGGTTGAAGGAGAGATGAAATGTGGAGAGGGCCCTGGCTGGTGGCATAGTGGATAAGGTGCTGACCTGTGAACCCAAAAGTCACTGGTTTGATTCCCAGCCAGGGCACATAATCGGTTGCAAGCCAGGTCTCCAGCCAGGTCCGTAGCTGGGGGAAGGTGAAAGGCAACCATACATTGATGTCTCTCTCCTTCTCTGCCTCTCTCCCTTCTCCTCTCTCTAAAAATAATAAATAAAATCTTTTAAAAATATACATTCCTGACATTGTTGGTGGGAATGGAGGGCTGGGTGTGAGGCTGGTGGGCACGTCTGAGGAATGACCGAAATCCCCCTTTCCCCCATTCAGCCTGGAACGGTGGATTGTGGGGACTTTGAGGAACTGTGTGGGCCACGCGAGATCCAGGGAGAATTTGAGAAATGGGTGAGGACCATGCAGTTGATCTCTTTGCTTCTTTCTCCCCCTCCTCCTCTAATAAACACTGCCTCTCCCATGGGACCCCTCAGACCACCTCCAAATCCAGCGAGCGTGCACAAACAGCTCCCTCATCTGCTTCCCAGAAACTATTTCCTCTCCGACTGTGAGGATTATGTCCCCCAAATCCCCTATGGGGAAGGATTCCACAGCGGAGGGACTTATGACCTCACATCAATGCATGAGAAGCCTTGTACACCCTGATATTCAGTACAGAAATAAAAGCAAGAGCACCAAATAAAGGGACTAGCCATGGTATTTTGGTTTGTTCTTTTCCTTTGTTATCTGTTTTAATTCTGTTTGTTTTCTATTGTGGTAAAATATATGTAACTGCTGAACTATACATTTAAAAATAGGATAGTACTGGAAGAACCATGGACATAGACAACATGTGAGATTGACTTTGTGGAGGAGTGGGTGGGTGGGGAAGAGGACAGAGGGGAGCAAAAAGGGGATGGATGCAGCCATCACCACTACCTATCTCCAGAATGTTTCCATCTCCCCAAAATGAAACTCTATGCTCATTAAACACCAACTCTCCTCATTCTCTACTCTCCCCCAGCCCCTGACAACCACCATTCTATTTTCTGTCTCTGAGATTTTTGACTAATCCTGAAACCTCACAGAAGTAGAATCATACAGTATTGGTCTTTTTGTTTGGCTTATTTCAATTGGCATAATGTCTTCAAGGTTCCTGCACACTGTAGCATGTATCAAAAGTTCATTCCTTATTAAAGCTGGATAATGTTCTATTGTACATATATACCACCTTTTGTTTATCCATTCATCTGTCAGTGAACATTTAGGCTGTTCCTATCTTGTGGCTATCATGAAGAATGTTGCTATGCACATTGTCTATTATGTGCTGTTGACTCTGCTAACTCTGGCTTTCCCTTGTGCCATAAAAAACAAATAGAAACCAAAAAACATTTACAGGCCTGGCTGGTGGCTCAGTGGATAGGCACCAGCCTGCAAACCCAAAGGCCACTGGTTCGATTCCCAGCCAGGGCATATAACCAAGTTGCAAGCCAGGTCCCCAGTCATGTCCGTAGCTGGAGGCAGGTGAAAGACAACCATACATTGATGTTTCTCTCCCTCTCTGCCTCTCTCCTTTCCCCTCCCTCTGGAAATAATAATAAATAAAATCCTAAAAAAAAAAAAAAAAAACATTTAAAATATTGTGTTCCTTTGGCCACTCTTCTGATCCTATAATATTCCTTTCCTATTGCCATCGGGTTAAGTCAAAGACCCCTTGCAGCCCTAAAGTCTACAATAATATGGTCTTTTATACCCCAGACATCTCCGTTGTATCTTTACTGAAGACCATGGGAAGGAAGGTGGTTACGTGAGGGAGATTAAGAGAAGAGAGCTAAGTCCAGGGCAGAATCTTAGGGCCTTAGCTTTCAGGGCTGGGCGGAAGAAGAGGGACTTGTAGAGGAGCCTGTGGAAGGTCAGCCAGACAGGTAGAGTTAGCATCCTGGTAGCTTCCAAAGGAAACTGATGAAGAGCATCAAATGCTGCAGGAAAGTCAAGTTCAGGACTGAAAAGGCCATATAATGGGTTGAATAGCATCCTCCAAAAAGATATAGCTGAGTCTTAACCCCCAACATCTATGAATACAACCTTATTTGGAAATTGGGTATTTGCAGGTGTAATTAAGGATCTCAGGATGAGATCATCTTGTATTCGTCGGAGTGTATGTGCGTGTGTGTGTGAGAATCCAAAGGCAGGTATTCTTGGATATTTATTAAAGGATTGGGAGAGTTGAGACACAGGAACACAGAGGTCAAGCCATGTGAAAACCAAGGCAGAAACTGGAATGATGCACCCATGGGCCAAGTAATGCAGAGGATTGCTGGAGACACCAGAACCTAGGAGAGAGGCATGGATCAGATTCTCCCCGGGTGTCTCCAGAAGGAACCAATTTTGCCTGACAATTTGATTTCAGATTTCTGGATCCAGAACTGTGAGAGAATAAATTTCTCTTTAAGTTAAAAAATATATATTATCTATTATTATTTTTTAGAGAGAGAGGAAGGGAGAGAGGCATCCATGTATGACTGCCTTTCACCTGCCTTCAGCTATGGACCTGGCTGGAGACCTGGCTTGCAACCTGGTTATGTGTCCTGGCTGGGAATCGAACCGGCGACCTTTGGGTTTACAGATTGGCGCGTTATTCACTGTGCCACCAGCAAGGGCTAATTTTTTTTTGTTATTAGCTACCAAGCTTGTACTTTGCTATGGCAGTCCTAGGAAACTAATACAGGATGTCTTGGATTTAGAAATAAGGAGGTTGTTCATTGGTGGACCTTGGTGGTTTCTGAAGTACAAGGAGCACCTTTTCTAGGAAGTTTGACTATAAAGGGAAGAGAGCTATAAAAGTATCTAAAACAATGTCACCTAAAGAAAAAAAGATCTTTAAAAATAAGATGACCTTGCTAGTGCAAAAGGAGCAAGTACATTGACAAGGTTGAAAGGACAGAAGTCACTGAATTTCAGGGTTGGAAGGACCCACAAACACATCTGGCTATAAGTGCATGCACTGGGGAGCCTATCTGCTGAACCAGATAATCTGCTTTCCTTTTTTTACTCCCTATTTGAATAAGCTCCCTCCTCTTCTGCCAGATGCATCTGTTTGCCTGAGAGACGATTAGAAATGCAAAGAGAAAGAGGACAGCTCAGTTTGGACATCCAAAAAAAATATTCCTGCGTGGAAAGCAAGGGAATAGCCTTGGAAGCCAGTCTTTGTCTAGAGAGAAAAGGATTTTCTAAATAATTTAAACATGCATAAGGTATCAAGCCAGGCCTAGTGGACTAGGTCACCAAGTTTTGTTATGAACCTTGAGTGGAAGGAAATCAGGATATAATGTAATGCTTGTGGCTCAAGGACAACCATGAAGGGCCGAGGCTGGAGACACAGGTCCTTCCTTGTATGGTCCTAATCTCCTTCTCCAGGCCAAAGCCAGGGTTGAGGGAGGGGTGTGGGAAGGGTTGAGGGGACAGCCAAATGCACTGGAGCCTCTTTCTAATGTGGATCCCTAGGAGGAGACACATGTTGGACTCGACACTGTGTCCATAAGTCAGAGGGGCAGTCGGGCAACAAAGAGGTGGGGGCACAGGCTGCAGGGGATCCTGAAGTTCCTCTGGAATCTGGAAAGGGGGCACAGAGAGCCGCAGAGCCTGGAGGCCGAAGCCTCAGGTCAGCAGAAAGACTACCCTCTGTGGGCCTCATGCCAGGGGCATGATTCCAGCCCTGCGTGTCAGCAGAGCACTCCGGAAAGCACATAGGTGACCACTCTGGACTTGGCCATCACGGACAGCAGCAATAAGAAGGAGAGGAAATTTAAAGCACTGAGTGTTTACCCTGTAGAAACTGACTCATCCAAGAGAGGCCTTTGAACTGAAAGGCACTGGTAGTACCATGAACTGCCAAATGAGGGTTCCTCCCACTTCTCTGCAGTAGGGTAGGGGCTTACCGAACCAGTGACAGGAAACAGGAAAGCATTTGTTCTTGCATGTTAATCTGTGCTCCTGCTGCCCATGCCACTGTCACCAGGCAGTGCTCTAAAGCCTGAGGGGCACAGGGAGCAGCCTTTCTGAGGCCTGCTGGGGGTGGGGGCCGGGCTTGTGGAAATGAGTTCCTTGAGGGCCTGGAATGTGGAGGCTAAATGTGTGTGAGTGGGACAACAGTTTCCTGGGACTGGCTGCAGGGATGGTTGCCTCTGAGAGAGGATACAGAAAAATCAGAGTCCAGGGTACAAATCAGTGCTGTCGTACACCCTGGAGGCTAAGGGATGTGCCTTCCCACAGGAGAGCCTCTCTGAGACAAAGTGGACAAAGCTCCCAAGACGCTGGGCTGTTTGAGTTTAGAAGAAAAGTCACATCCTGGATCCTTCCCCTCCGTTCACTTAATCCCCAGACAGCGCGAGGTGTTCTTATAGAAAATAAAGAAATACCAGAGGTGCTGGTTCCCCACGTTGCTATTCAGAGGCTGGAGTTCAGGCATCAGGATCCTCGGCTAGTGGAGATCTGACCCTGTGCACCCCACATTTTCCCTGCTGCAGCCCACTGCCAGAGGAAAGGAGGCAAGTGGGAGTCAAGAGGACACCGTCAGGCGCAGGGACCAGGTGATGCTGCTGGGTGAAGTCACCACAAACCTCTGTGCTTAGAGGGAGATTTGAAGCTGGCTGCTATCACATCCAAGACACGGGACCATCCCTCCTATTCACATTGCTAAGTTACTTCCAGGTGGTGGTAGCCTGGGAAAGGTGGGGCAGGAAGGGAGTGTGACTTTGAGACCCGCGCACAGCCCAGTTCATACTCCTGCACTGAGATCTCGGGCAGACCACTTAAGCTTGAGAGCCTCCGCTTTCACTGTTGGAACAGCGGGGATGATGCTTCCCACCCCACTGGCGGTGAGGCGACTGGACGAGGACGTGAGTGTCTAGCATGGAGCCTGTGCGGAGAACAGGTACAAATAATTCAGTTCTGCCATCAGTCTGCTGTGCCTCCCTCAGATCTATTGTAATCAGCATTTTCAGGGTTAAATGCCCTGGGGGAACTTGGCAAAGTGACACAACCAGGGCCTGCTCAGGAGAGCTTCCCCTGACCTTGACCTACCCACTGTCAGCATTCTTAAAAAACAAAAATCCAGAAAACCTTTTCTTGGGAAGGGAACAGAATAGTCTCCTTGGGGGCTTGTCACCCCTGGCCCCTCAGCGCAGGTCACCGGGGTCCATGCCCTGAATGTTCTAGGTGGGACTCGCCTTGGGAACAGGGCTCAGCCAGCTCCTCCCGGATAGGCCATCAGGGAATCACGTGGTGTCAGCGACAGGGTGCACTGACCTCAATAAAAGAATACCAAACACGATCTTTCTTTCTCAAGTAATGTTGAGAGGAGAGGAACTCCTGACAGGTGCGGAAGAAGAAAACCAGCTCTTGGCAGCAGGGGAATTGGGTTGCCACAGCAACAAGCTCAGTCCAAGTCCACTCATTGTGTGGCTTTTGAATGAGACTTCCTCCGGTACCCTTCTGGCTCACCTCCCAGGCTCCTCCCAGCGAAGCCTGCTCAGGAGGGAGTCATGACCCCCTCCCTCTAAGGCCAGCCCACCCATCTCTGATGAGATGGCATTTACTTGCTTTACATTTGGTCCTGGGCAAGGAAGTGTGCCCTACCATCCTTTATGATGTTTCTTTCCATTTTATTCCTGCCTGCAGAGTTTAAAAATACATAATTAGCATCTATTATTTTTTGTAATTTCAACAAGCTAATAAAAACAGGGTGATGATATTTATATGCCTAATCTCCAGAAAGCAGGCATTTGTTCAACAGCTAAACACTGAGTGTTAACCTCCCATATCCAGGCACTGCATCTAGCTTTGCGGTGGGAGGGACAGTGAGTGAAGCAGGACAGTCCCTGTCCCCACCAGGCTTCCACTCCTGCAGGGAGACAGTTCTAACCACAGCTGGGAAAAGACACTGAGAACACTGGCAGGCAAGGGCATGCTTTCCCTGTTTCCTCTCCCACTGCTAGAGAGGTGACTTTGAAGCTGAGGCCAGAAGATGAAAAGGAAGCAAGCGGGTAAGAGGGAGGAAAGGGGACCCAGGCACAGGAGCAGAGGCTGCCAAGACCCAGAGGTGGACAAGAGAAAAGGTCAATGTGTCAGGAGTGGCAGGAAGGAGAGGGTGGGTGACACGCGCAGCCAGCAGGCATCTTGTTCTCAGAACAATGAAAAGGCACCAAGGCACCAGAAGGATTCAATGCAGGAATGTGACTTGATCTGATACATATTTAAAACAGTCACCATGGCCGCTGGCGGGGATCAGGAGAATCAGGTTGGAGAGGGTGCAAGAGGAGAAGCAGACAGACAAGATAATGAGGTCATTATTAGCTCCCTGCTGAATGACTTTGATTTTAGATGAGGCTAGAAAACTGCGAAGAGGCTAGGAGAGTGATTTTGAAAATGCTCTCACATGCCCACCAAATGGATGACACTTGTTGTCTTAGCTGGAGGTCGGAGCCCAGGCTTGTGGCCAGCTCTTTGAATTTTAGGCAGCTGTGAGGCACTGCAGGATCATGTTAAATGCAAATGGTGATTTTAGCAGGTCCGGGTGGAAGAGGCCTGAGACTCTGCATTTCTGACCAGTTCCCAGGTAATAGCAAGCCAGGAATAGGAATTTATGAAGGACTTTAATTTTTCAAAGTTGTTGCAATGACGACATTCCTTTTTCAAAAGCATGATTTGGCCCTGGCTGGTGTGGCTCAGTGGGTGGGCACCGGCCTGCAAACCCAAAGGTCACTGGTTCGATTCTCTAGTCAGGGCACACACCCAGGTTGCAAACCAAGTCTCCAGCCAGGTCTGTAGCTGGAATCAGGTGAAGGGCAACGGTACACTGATGTCTCTCTCCCTCTCTGTCTCTCTCCCTTACCCTCTCTCTAAAAGTAATTTAAAAAAAATAAAAATAAAAATCTTTAAATAAATAAATAAATAAAATAAAATAGCTAACTCTACCTTGCAGGAGACAGAGGTCACATGGAAAAAGTTCAAGTGTGTTTGACCCTCAGACTGTAGCATTCCCAGCTGTTCACTCACCCTGCGCCTTTAAGGCAGATGAATCACAAATAGAAAACTCAGCCTGTAGGGGCCACAATAAAACCAAACTTCATTCTCCCTTTCCGCACAGAGGCCTCTGTAAGATGAAGAGTTCCTGAGATGAGAAAGCAGTCAACCTCCATTATCTTAGTCCTGCTGGTTGGATGCAAATTGCTTTTTCATATTGTGGCGAAAGAACAACACTGGTGGGAGGGATGAAGTGACTGGGGCCTGCAGCTGACAGATGGCAACAGGGAACAGGATGCCTGAGTGGGTCCCTTACACCGGGTGGTGTGCAGACACCAGGACCCCCCACCCCTCCCCGCGCCATTCTCCTGGTGAAGGCTGTAGAGTGAGAACTTCTCTGCGGCTTCTCGGCCTCTGTCCTGGGCAGGAGGGCCTGAAAGCATTTTGATGGTACAAGAAGGAAGCAGGCCACAGGCGCAGGTAGGTTGAGGAGGTCAAGCCTGCCTAAGGGCACTCGACTCAAATTCATATTTTATTTAGGTACGGAAGGATATATTTATGTGCATATATGTTTCTTTACATCGCCTTACAAAATTGAAATGAAAGGAAAATAAAGGGAGGGAAATACTGAAACTTAAAAGGGAAATACTTATTACTATGGGTAATAAATAGTCCTGTACTGTTGCTAATAAGACCCATAATCTTGGTTCCAAACCTGGTGGCCAAAGAGAAGAGTGAACAACAATCAAATATAAGAACCACAGGGTCCACACAAGGAAACCAACCCAGAACTTCTAAGAGGCACAACCTTAACCTTGGTACGGAAACTTTGGAGGAGTTCCTCCATTGCACCCCTCAGGATGAACCTGAGATGGGGAAGGTGACCGATGCCCTCGACTGCACCCTGACAAGTATAATGACAATCATTTCTCACATTGCTCTTTGGTGTGAGCTGTGGCACTGAAATGCCATTAAAAAGAAACCCTAATGTTCATTCCGCATTGTCTGTATATCACAGACAATTGGCGACAATCTAAACGTTTCTCAAACTCACCAAGGTATGCACTTCGCATGGGTCTACAGCTCTTAGGAAGAAAAAGAGCAACTCAGGTACTCCTGGAAAACAATCTCCAAGATACACTGGGCAGTGAAAAAAAGAAAAAAGAAAAAAAAAGAAGCAGGACAATGCCTATAAATGAAAAAAAAAAAGGAATATAGGAACACATACACAGGAATGGACAAAAGTAGGTTTATAGTTGTGAGTATGCAAACCCGCAATTTGTTCTTACGTTGTTATTTATTAATTATTTTACTATTTTCTGTATGAACTCTAACCCTACTTTTGCCCATATATATATTTAAATGCTTGTATATACCCCATATCCTTTCTTGAAGGAATCACAAGCAACTGGTAACAACGCTTACTTCTGGGAAAGGGAACTGGGTCAGGGAGTGACAGAGGAAACAGACTGACTTTCATCATACAGCCTTTTGTACCTTCCAAACTTTGTACCATCGGAGTTTATCACATATCCAACATAATTAAGTAATCCTCTAAAAACACGCAAGCAAATATAATCTTAGAGGGGCTATGTACAAGGGTCTCCTTTCTGGTCAAGCTTAAGGATAGCATATAGACCACCCAAGAGAACGAAAGGCCCATGAACCCTTTTAGCTTCAGTCCTCCATGAAATCATCTACCCTTTGTGTTCTCTGCTGAGACTCTGTGGGGCAGAAAGTCTATTTGCTGATTAAGATCCGTTCTTTTCCTTATCAACTGAGAAATTCAAAAACTTTACCTTTGCATGGACACACACACACACACACACACACACACTGTTAGAAGTAACAAATTTAGCAAAATTGAAGGATTCAAAATCACCACAACAGGGTATATATAGCTCAGTGTTAAGAGTATGTGACTGCACAAAATTAACACAAAAATTGGTCATGTCTCTACACACGAATAATGAATAATCCTAAAAGGAAATTAAGAAAACAATTTTATTTACGATAGCATAAAAAAAAAAATAAAATACTTAGGAATAAATTTAACTAAGGAGGTGAAAAACCTACAATGAAAGCTGTAAGTTGTTGCTGACAGAAATCAAAGGAGACACTTGGTAAATGGGAAGCCATTCCTTGCTCATGGATTGGAAGACAATATTTTTACGATGTCACTATTGCCTAAATTGATCTGTGAGTTCAATACAATCCTTATGAAAATCTCACAATGTAGAAATTGAAAAATCCATCCTAAAATTTATATGGAACCTCAAGTGACCTCGAATAGCCATAAGGCATCTTGAAAAAGAAGAACAAAGCTGGAACACTCAAGCTTTCTGACTTTAAAAATTACAGCAAAGCACCCTGGCTTGTGTGGCTCTGTGGATTGAGTGCCAGCTTGTGAACCAAAAGGTCACCGTTTTCAATTCCTGGTCAGGGCACATGCCTGGGTTGCGGGCTGGGCCTCTAGTTGGGGGTGCGCAAGAGGCAATGATCAATGTTTTCTCTCCCTCCCTTCCCCTTTCTCTAAATAAATAAAATCTTTTAAAAAAATTACTGCAAAGCAACAGCCATCAAAACAATGTGGTACTGGAATAAAGACAAGTATATAGACCAATGGAAAAGAACGGAAAGCCCAGAAATAAAATCTTATATATTACAGTTAGATGATTTTTGACAAGGGGGCCAAAATCATTAAATGGAAAAGAGCAGTCTTTTCAACAAATGATGTTGGGAATACTAGATGTCCGTGTCCCCAGGGAGTGTCCTGAGCCGTGGACAGAAGCACATCTCTCCCAGTCTGCCACTGCACCCCATTGTGTGGCCACCAGCAAAGATGGGGCTTTAGCCCTCCACTTGATCCTTGATGGCGCAAGCAAGGAATGCCTCATTTCCTGTGGTTTTACCCTTGAGGCATAAGGATAAGGAAGGAGGATGTCTATTTCAGGGAGCTGCCCATGTGCTCTGAGCACCCCCTCCCCCCATCCTCATGACCTATTAAAAGAACCTTTGCTCATTAATCGAAACTTCTTTCTTTTCAAGGTATTTTGACTTTTAGTCAAGCTTGTGTTTAAATAATGAGTTCCATGGGAGGAAGAAGTCAAGGCTGAATTGTTCTTGGCACGCTGATCATCAAACATTGAGGAGCTCTGCCAGCACCCCCTTTTCCCCCTCCGTCCTTAACTCCTCCAGAATCACAGCAGAAAGAAAGAGACCTTGATTAACTGACTCCTAGGTTTTTTTCCTATCCCCAGGGCCTCATCTCCTCCCACCGTTATGTGAACACACACAGTGCAGACACAAACCTCCTGAGCAGGGCCGGTGGGCGGTGGGCAGGGCCAAGCATCCTTTTACTCCGACATCCCATTCTGCTTCCTTAGGCAGGCTCAGCCTCAGCTGCTGCAGGTGCTGCTGCTAACGCTCACACCTGTGCCGCACTCTGACGGCCTGCTCTTGGCCGGGGAGAGGCCTGGGATGTTGTGGCTACCTCCCAGCTCCTCGCCTTTTGGAGGGAACTGCCTCTGTGGGGGGCATGTTATGTTCCAGAGCCCACCATGGAGTCAGGCTGAGGCTGGACTTTTCCCCAGCATCTCCCCCCAACGCCACCACCATAGTTTCTCTTGAGAGCCCTCCCTCAATAAAACCTGTGCCCCAGGACCAGTCTCGAGTTCTGCTTCTCTGGGGCCAACTATGATACTTTCATCTGCTTTCTCTCTTCATAAACTCATAGATGTAAAGCATCCTTCAGGCACGAGCCTGGGCCTCTGCTTTCTAGCTGTCAGCTCTGCTTCGGAAGCCCTCCAACAGCAATGGCCCTTCTCCACCGTGGCAACCATGTCACATGTGCACAGGATGGGTCTGGAGTGGGCCCAGGTATGGATCCCAGCAATGTGAACATCCTGTCTGCAGGGCAATGTCCATGGGAAAACCATGCTCCCATCTGTATCAGGGCCATAGGGCTGCCATAACCAAGTACCACAAATTATGTGGCTTAAAACAATAAAAATTTGTTGCTTTATAGTTCTGGAGTCTAAAAGCCTAATAGTAAGGTGTTGACAGCGGCAGGCTCCCTCTGCAACCTGTAGGGAAGAATCCTTTTCTCCTCATCTAGTTTCTGGTGTTTACCAGCAATCCTAGCAGGTTGCTGCCCTGAGCCCTGCCTCCGTTGTCACACAGCCATCTCCTCCTAAGTCCCTTCCCTTCTCATAAGAACACCAGTCATATTTGATTAAGGGGCTGACCCTAGTCCAATAAGATCTCATCCTAACTACATCTGCAATTAACCTATTTCCAAGTGTGGCCATGTTCAGAAGTATGGGGGATTAGGACTTCAACATATCTTTTTTTTTTGTAGGGACACAATTCAACCCATAATACCATCTCTGCCATTGGTTAGCTGTGGGATGCCCCAAGTCAGGTAATGTCTCTCTGCTTCAGCTATAGGGCTAAGAATAGCAGAGTGGTACAGCCACAGAGAAGAACCAATAGCAGGGAGTCATCCATTTTCCAACCAGGTGCCCGATGTGTGGAGGTTGATGTCCAACAAATGGTGATGCTCCCCTCTTGGGTACAAAAGGCTATTGTTACAGCCCCTGTCCTCCCCACCCTACTCTGCCTAGCAGCCCTGGCTAGGGCAGCTTAGATCTGCCCTGGAGATTTCTTTTGTATCACTGAAAGATGACTGGAATCTTTTGTATCAATGAAAGATTACTGGAGGAAGTCAGGCCTCAGGGTCCGTTATTTAAGTGCCTCTACCTGTGACTGCTTGATGAGCAATAGGAGTGCTAAGAATATATTGGGTGGGATATCTGGGTGAGTCAAACACACACAAAAGGCTCAACGCACGCCCAGAGGGTACAGCAATGACTTTGCATTATGCATCAATCTTCCGAGGAAATTTCCTGTTGGTGGACAGAGCTGTCTCTGCCTCAGCCCCCTGCTGCTGCTCTCCCTTCCCGCCGGGCTCCAACAAAGGGGTGAGTGTGCAGCATGTTTCTCAATTGATGCTGTGACAGCTCCTTTTGCTGACAAATCCTGGCAGGTGTCTGCCTAATTCAGGGCAGCACAGTATCAACCTGATATTGTCAGCTGCTTCCAGAATAATCAGTTCTCTTCCTGATCTAAGTCTCAAAGCCTGCTGCATTGATTTTATTCAGTCCAGGATGTGTGTAGGCATTTCAATAGGCTGCCGCCATCCTACCCCCACCCCAAGTTCACCAAGACACAAAAGCAATGAAAAGACCAGCTTGAACCTTAGATTCTTTTGCCCTTTCACTTCACAGTAATTTCATCAGTCACTAGTGCTTCGAAGATTTTAAGGTGCAAACAAATTAATCAGGATCTTATTAAATGCAAATTAAGATTCTGTAGGTCAGACTTAGATTTTGCATTCCTAATGAGCCCCCTGTATGATGCCAAAGCTGCTGGTCCACAGGCCACACCTTGAACAGTGACACCTCCCTGTCCCCTCTACACAAGGTTGACAGATGCGCCAGGGACATGACAGGTAATGCTAAGGGTCTACTCTGGATGCTAGAGGAGCTAGAGGAGCTGCTGGGGAGTGATCGAAGACCTCCTGGTAAACATAGGCCAGAGTGAGGGCTATCTAACCTGGACTTCTAGAAAGAGGCCCTGGGAACGGCCTGCTGTGCAGAGAATGGGAAGGAGGGGCCAGACTGAAGGCAGGAGGGCTGGTGAGGAGACTCTTCAATAATCAGAACAAGATGTGATAATGTCTGAGGTAGGACAGAGGTGGCTGGGCTGGAGAGGAAGGGGAAGGGGTGAGGCAAGCACCAGGCAGAACAGAGGGCTGTGGGTAACAGGCTGTGGGGGCGATGGAGAAGGAGGGTGCAAACCCACTCAGACCCCTAGGTGGGACAGTTGTGGTTGAATGAAAATTTAGCTTCCCAGAACGCTGCCGGAGCAGTGATCTTAGGGAAGAGCAAGAAGAGAAGAGGATGGCATCACAGGGAGAATGAAGATGGGACAATGTTCGCCGCTGAACAGGCTTCTGATGAGAAGAGCTCCTGCCAGTGGCTCTCTGTGGGAGGCAGGTGGGAAAAGCTGCAGGGAAAGCCCTGGGGGGTGGGTGGGGTGGGGGTGGAGGCCACTGGGGTGTCCTGGCAAGGAGTAAGGGTAGCCTGGACTACTGGTTCATCACAGGGAGCCCCAGGCACCCAGGGCAGCAGTTGCAACCCGACTGGGGTGTCCAGGACACACCTCCCATGTCAAAGAGCAAGGACCTCTGAAAAAACAAATGAACAAACCCCAAAAGCAATGGCTTCTCTGTTTGGGTCCATGGCTTAGTTACTGCTTTTATCTCTATTATCACATTCTTTTTACGGTCTTTGAGTTTATTGGTTTGGAGTTAAGTCTCTTTTTTAAAAAGATATTTATTTATTTTTAGAAAGAGGGGAAGGGAGGGATCAAGAAGGAAAGACACTTCAATGGGTGCTTGTTCCTCACGTGCCCTAAACTGGGGACTAGGCCTGTAACCCAGACATGTGCCCTGACTGGGAATTGAACCAGCAACCCCTTGGTTCCCAGGCCTATGCTCAATCCGCTGAGCCACATCGGCCAGGGCCTCGAGTTAGTCTCTATTTTTATTCTTTCTTCTCTTCTAATATAATCATTTAAGACCATAAATTTCCCCTGAAGCATGGCTTTTATGGCATCTCACAAGTGTTAATGTGAGGCATATTCATTACCAGTCAATTCTAAAAAAATTAAATATCCATTATGATTTCTTCTTTGACCCTTGAGTATTTTATTTTATTTTCTTTGACTCTTGAGTATTTTAAAAGATCCAAGTGTGCCCTGGCTGGTGTGGCTAAGTGGATTGAGTGCCAGCCTGCAAATCAAAGGGTCATAGGTTTGATTCCCAATCAGGGCACCCAGTTGTAGGCCAAGTCCCCAGTTGGGGGCACACGAGAAGCAACCACACACATTGATTTCTTCCCCTCTCTATCTTTCTCCCTCCCCCCTCTCTAAAGATAGACAAAATCATTTAAAATTCCCCAAAAAACTACATAGAAGGCTATGAAATAAATCTCAACAAATTTCACTGAATTGGTATCATAGAGGCCACGTTTTCTGTCCATTATTCAAATAGATCAGAAATGAATAACAAAAAGATAAACTTAAAAAATATACATTTGGAACTTAAAAAAAGACTTTATTTATTTATTTTTAAAGAGAGGGGACAGGAGGCAGAAAGAGGGGGAGAGAAACATCAATGTGTGGTTGCCTCTTACATTCCCTCAACCAGAGACCTGGCCTGCTATCTGGTTATGTGCCCTGACTGGGAATCGAACCAGCAACCCTTTGGTTTGCAGACGGTGCTCAGTCCACTGATTCATACCAGCCAAGGCTATGTAGTTAATTTCTGAGAATGTCCCAGGTATACTGGAAAGAATGCACATCCTTTGATTTTGGTCTGGAGTTGTGTATATTCATTCATGTGCTCAACCAATTACTGAGTGCTTGCTTTGTACCAAGCACTATTATCATTAAGGGAGGCACAGAAGTACAAAACAGAAAATATCCCTGCTCCCAAGACTTTCATCCTAGGAGGGTGAGGCAGGCAGTATGCCAAATCAATAAGTAAAGTATAATAATAATGTAAAAATTATATGTAGTGCTTACAATGTGCCAGGCATTGTTTTCAATGTTGTATTTATTTGGACTCATTTTTTTTTGTAATACTAAAAATTTATTGATTAAAATAAAAAGAGAAGAAAGGAGATAAAAAGGAACAGAAAAACTAGGCAACAAGCAGACAATAACAACAGGGCGTACCTAAATGCAACCTTAGTTTAAAAGGACAAATCAATCCAACATAAGACAGAGATTGCAAAGGTCATCAGACTGATTAAAAAGCAATAACTAGTTACATTCTGTCTATAAGAGGAGATATTTAGCTACAAAGACAAATATGAAAAAAGGTATATCAATGAGAATATGAAGCTTCAGACAGCTAGAGTGGCTATTCAGACAGCTAGAGTCATCCAAAATAACCTGAAGATGAAGAGTATTACTAGACATGAAGATGAAGCCTTTCTAATAATAAAGGATTAATATATCAATAACTGATGTGTGCTTAATAGTCAAGCTTCAAAATACATGAAACAAAAATCATAACACTTACATATAGATCAACTTGTATTTATAGCTAGAGATTTCAATAGTTATCTCTCAATAATTGAGAATAAATTTTAAAAGTTCATAAAGATTTGGAAAATCTGGACGACACAATCAACAATATTAACCTTAATGACTTTTATAGACCCAAGCACCCCAAAACAGCAAATACACCTATCTCTATGTCAAGTGCACATGAAATGGTCACCAGGATTGATTATATGATGGTCCATAAAACAATCTCAGTAGATTTCAAAAGGTTGAAATTTTACAGAATATGTTCTCTGACTGCAACAGAAATAAATCAGAAATAAAAAATAAGACTCTTGAAAAAACCTATCTGGAAATAAGCTAATTCAATCTCAAACCATCCATGATTCAAAAAAGGAAGCACAAATTAGAATGTTGATTAAAATAATTTTAAAATATGTGAAATGCAGTTAAGCAATGCATGAGGGGTATTTGTAGTTTTAAAAGCTTATGTTAGAAAAGAAAATTCTAACATCAATTATTTTCATCCAGTGTGCAGCAAGAATATTTAAAACATGCCATACCTGATTATTTAGTCATGGGTACTGACCTTTTTTCCCCTTAGATTGTCAAATTAAAAAAAAAAAAAAGACAGCAGCCAACACGACAGCCATCAGGTGTGAATGCCCTGCCTTGAACCATAAATATGTAAGTCATAATAGAGTTGCATTTTATTGGTCACATCTCATAATAAGGTTTTTTTTTTTTTTTTTTAACTTTATTGTTGTTGTATTACATCCATCCCCTTTTTGCTCCCCTCTGTCCCCCTCCCCACCCACCCATTCCCCCCAAAGTCAATCCCACCTGTTGTCCATGTCCATGGTT
>PVIW01005746.1:0-27391 GCA_004026585.1 Noctilio leporinus
TTTACAGTTTTCTTTGATGTGGCTGAGCTCACTGAGCTTCTCTATCATCATTCTTTTGAATTCCTGATCTGATATTCCAGGTGCCTCTGTTTCATTTTGTGTTCTTTCTGGGGATTCTTCCTTTCCTTTTGGTGATGGACTGATTCTTTTTTCCCCCATTTTGGGTGTCTGTTCTTGCTTGCTCTTTATTTATTTATTTATTTTTGTTCTTTCCTTGGGTTAACCTGCTTTGCTTTCTTGTCTTGGTTGAGCATCCTTCGGTGATAGGAGATTTGTGGAGTTCAATGTTGCCGTCTCCCAGATTTTCTCCACTTGCTGTTCTTGGTGTGTCCTTTATTTGGGCTGTATGGTTGTATTCTGGGCCTGCGGGCTTTTATCAGAAACAAAAACAAAAACAAAAACAAAAAACAAAAACAAACAAAGAAAAACCAAAAGCAAAATACCAAACCAAACAAACAAACAAACGAAAAATTGCAAAAGGAAAAAAGAAATGAAAATGATAATAATAAGAAGAAGAAAGGGTTTAGATGGCTGTTCACCCTTAATAATCCCTGACTGGTCCAGATGGCACCTGGACCTGAGGGATTTTAGCAGGAAAAAAGAAAAAGAGGAAATAAAAAAAAGAAAGAAAGAAAAAAATGGAGAAAGTCACAAGAGAAAGAGAAATCAATATTAATAAAGAAAAGGTTTAGGTTTCTGTTCACCCTTTATGGTCTCTGTTTGGTCCAGGTGGAGCTAGGACCAGTGGGTTTTATCAGGGAGAAAAGAAAGGAGAAAGAAAGAAAGAAAGAAAGAAAGAAAGAAAGAAAGAAAGAAAAAAAGGATGGGGGGAGAAAGTCACAAGACAAAGATAAATCAATATTAATAAAGAAAGGTTTTAGCTTTGTGTTCCCCTTTTATGATTTCTGATTGGTCCCGGTGGAGCCAGAATCTATGGGCTTTACCAGGAAGAAAAGGAAAAGAAAAATTAAAAAAAAAAAAAAAAAAAAGAGGAAGGAAGAAAAGAGTAAAGAAAGGGTTTAGAAAGGCTGGGGAAGGGAGGAATACTTAGATTGAGGACTGGGAATGCGTTATAGCCACAGAGTGAGTAGACTTTAATTCAAGAGTAGGGGAGGGTCTTGGGTATTTAGGTGGATTGAGGTATAGGGGGGATTAAGAATATGTGAGGAGTAACTTTTGCAAAGGATATGTTGGGGCTTAATAGTTCATATTGCTCTCGTTATAATTGAGGTGCTTGAGATTGGCAGCAATCCCTTTCCTGATGCTTCCTCTTTTTCTTGGTCAGGGCTTTACAGTCTATAGTCTATATTCTAGCCGGTCTTGGTGCGTTGCAGGGCCTCTGATTGTCACAGTAGGGCTGATTCTGAGTGTCCGCCCCCAGGTAGGCTGGGCCTTCTGCAGCCTGGCTGGGTTTTAGGGCTGCCGGTGTTCTGGAGCCCGCAGGGAGCCCTCTCCCACTCCTGGCGGAGTTTCCTGCTCAGGACAGCCCCCAGCACTTCTGCAGGGCAGCTCGGAACTTTGCTGGTCCCGGTGAAGACTGGCCCCACCCCCGCAGTTCCGGGAGGAGGCCGGGCTGTCAGTCAACACTGTCCGGGGTCCACCTACACTGTCCCGCCCTTCCGGGGCGGGCACCACGCCTCCAAGCCAACCAGCTCTCCTCGGAGTCCTTTAAGCGGCCTCTATGATGAGCCCCTCCAGGCGTGGGCAGTGCAGCCTTCGTCTCCGGCAATGGTGGATCAGTTGCCCCCGCCACTAGTGCTGGCTCACCGGCTTGCCGTTTGGAGTTTTTGCAAAGCCTGGAGGCCTGTGTGGTTGCGCAGGGCTGGGCCTCCCCCCTCGCAGGGGCTTCTAGCTGCTGTTTCCCCGGTGGCCCAACAGCTCCGTTTTTTGCCCTCTCGCCGCCCCGCCGGTGCACTTCCCGCTCCCCTGCTCCGGCTTCCTGCAGGACTCTTCTCCTCCGCCTCTAGCCCCGCACGGAGCCTCCTCTCCCTGTTGCCGGAGTGAGTCTCTCACACAGTCCCTCCCCTGCAGGAGTTCAATTCCGAGTTCCCTACGGCGTTTGCCCTCGCTGCCTGCACTTCACTGTTGAGACTTTCAGTCGCCAGGGAGCCCAGAGCTGGCCTCGGTCAAATGCGCCCCTCTGGGCAGAGCCGCCCCTGCCCAGAGCCGACCTTGGTCCACCGGCCAGTCCGTTGGGAATGCCTCACCTACTGTCCTGCTGGCCTCCTCTGCCTCTTGGCTGTGCTCCCCTGTGTCCAGATGCTGCCCGTTCCAATCCCTAGGGTCCTGAAGACGTCTCACGCTCCCTATCCTGTCCTCTAGCTGCTTTGGTACTTGAGAACACCATCAGCACTGCTCTCTACTCTGTCGCCATCTTCCCTCTGCCTGATATTTCATTGTTGATGTACAAAAATGCCTTCAGGCCCTGGCTGGTGGCTCAGTGGATAGGCACCAGCTTGCGAACCCAAAGGTCGCTGGTTCAGACCATAACCAGGTCTCCAACCAGGTCTCCAACCAGGTCTCCAGCCAGGTCTCCAGCCAGGTCAGTAGCTGGAGGCAGGTGAAAGGCAACATTTTTAAAAGATTTTTAAAATCTTTTTAAAAATGCCTTCAATATCTGGATATTGACTTTGTATCCAACCATCTTGCCAAATTCACTTATTAGGTCAAATAGTTTTTTTGTGTCGTCTATAGGGTTTTCTATGTACCCTATCATGTCATCTGTGAATAAGTTTTACTTCCTTCTTCCCAATTTAGATTCTTTGTATTCCTTTTTAATCTGATTGCTGTTACTATAACTTCCAAAACTGTGTTAATCAAGTGGAGAGAGTGGACACTCATGTTCCTGATCTTAAAGGGAAGGCTTTAGTTTTTGCCCATTGAGTATGTTGGCTGCATGTTTTTCCATATATGGCCTTTATTATGTTGAGGTATGTTACCTCTATTCCCACTTTGCTGAGCATTTTTGTTATAAATGGGTGCTGTACTTTATCAAATGACTTTTCAGCATCTACAGTATTGATATGATCATATATTTTTTGTCTTTGATTTTTGTTTATGTAGTATATTACATTTATTGATTTGCAAATACTATACCATCCTTGCATCCCTGGGATCACTTGATCATGGCCTCTGATTATTTATTTTACTTTCTCAATTTTTAATTTTTAAAATTATGTTTTAAAATCAATTATATATAAATTGATTTTGCTGTTACAGTTGTACCAATATTCTCCCCTTTGACTTTCTCCATCCAGTAAACCCTGTCCCTCTGGTAATGTCTCCTTTAGTTCATGTCCATGTGTCATGCATATAACTTTTTTGGCTTCTCCATTTTCTTTAGTTTTTTTTAACAACCCCTTGTCTATTCTGTAACCACCAATGTATACTTCTTATTTTTCTTTCACATCCAGATAATTCACCATTTAACTATTGCCTTCTGTCAGCCTCTCCAATCATATTAATACAAAGGTTTCTTTTCATTAATGCAAAAATGCTTATGTTAATTCATTTGATTAAAAAATTAGTTTTCTAAGTAATGTCAGCTGCAATATTATGCAACACATGCACAAATACATTTACACTCACATATTTTTACAAATACTTAAAATACATGCTGGATTTTGAAGAGTAAATACAAAAAAATTAAAATGTGTCAATAGCTTATATAATTTTTACATGTTAAATAATGCTTTAGGTATATGTAGTAAATTAAGCATTTTTCTTTTTCTTTATTTTCTTTAAAACTTATTTTACACTGGAATGCTATTTTTGTGAAATGTATCACAAAAATGGTGTATCACAGAACTCACTTTTATGAAAGCACTGCCCTAGAGACAGTGTCAAACCCATAGTAAAAAATGAATTTGGTTTCTGAGTCAGATCTCATTCCCTTCAATGATATAATTCAACTTTATTTTAAGCTACTGGAACTACAACTTATTCTTTTTGGAATTTTCCATCTAAGATTGTACATTGATTTTTTTCCCCATGTAGAAGCCTAATTTTCCTCAATATTCTCTGTTTCTACTCTACACATGTTTCACCATTTGAAGCCTTCAAAAATAATGGCACCTGCAAAACTCAGCTGGTCCCCACAGAGTAGAAATCATGATATCTACTAATTTGGAGTTAAAAAAATTCTTAGGATTTAGGCCCTGGCTGGTGGCACAGTGGACAAGGTGCCGGCCTGCGAACCCAAAGGTCGCTGATTCGATTCCCAGCCAGGCCACACATAACTAGATTACAAGCCAGGTCTCCAGCCAGGTCTGTATCTGGAGGCAGGTGATGTCTCTTTCCCTCTCTGCCTCTCTCCCTTCCCCTCTCTCTAAAAATAATAAATAAAATATTTTTTAAAACTTAGGGTTTAAATAATTTGGTAGAATAGTTTTCTAGTTATTTTTTGAACTTATGGTTGACTCAGTATGTGGTCTTAAACTAACCACTGAACTATTTAAGAGTCTGTTGAGGTAGAGAGATTAGTTATGTTCACATTTGGAGAATGAAGTTTAATATAGCATTAATACATTTTTCCAAGCAGCCTCAGTTCGGGAGCCTTCATTGCTAGAAATGCCTATTTCCACTATTTGTTTGAAAGGAATCTCATTTCATTTAAATGCTATTATGAGAATATATATTGCATATGTACATTAATCATATAGTTTAGTAGTTGGTAACTTCCATCCCAAATTAGTCTTCACTCTCAGCTTCTTTGCAAACCTAAAGATTGCCTAACTTTTCAACATGCCAACTACCAGTTGGCTGACATTTAAAACATAAATTCTAATAATAATCTGTTATACACCCACAAACAACCACATATTTTGTAACAGTGGATAAGAAAGATAGTATGTATTCTATGTAATATACACCCACATTTTCTTACTTTTTTTCCTAAACTGCATTCACATTTTCTGTTATTGCAAATAACTTAACTTCCCAAATTAAAAAGTAATTCCAAGAGACCTAGAAAGATGGCGACAGAGTAGAGGGCAGTGCTGATGATGTTCTCTAGTGCCAGAGCAGCTGGAGGATAGGGTAGGGAGCACGAGACATCTGCAGGTCCCTGGATTTGGAGTGGTAAGCATCTGGACTCAGGGGTGCACAGCCCAGAGGCTGCAGAGACCTACAGGAGAGCAGGTGAGACAGTTTGGAACTCACTGGCTAATGGGCCAAGGTCAGCTCTAGGCAGTGGTGGCTCTACCCAGAAAGGCAGCTGTGACTGAAGACAGCTTCAGACTCCCCGGTGATTAGAAATATGAGCAGTGAAGTGTGGTCAGGGAGCCCAGACTCTGGAGGGAATGAGGAATTGAACTTCTGCAGGGGAGGGACTGTGTGAGAACCCTGGTCTGGAGCCTGAAAGAGAGGAAGTGCCTCCTGGAGCTAGAGGTGGAGGAGGAGAGACCTGAGGGGAGCAGGAGCAGGGAATCAGGGAAGTGCACCCACCAGGAAGGCAAGAGGGCCAAAAATTGGGCTGCTGCACCACTCAGGGAGAGGGCAGCTCGGAGATCCAGTGAGAAGGGAGGCCCAACCCTGCACACCCACACTGTTGCACAGGCTCCCACCAAAACTCAAAACTTCATGCCAGGAACTAGCTGATGGTGCAACTGGTGTGCCCATTGCAGGTGATAAACACCTCCTCGAAGAGCTGGAGGTGGAAGGTTGGCCTTCCCCAGCAAATTGCACTGCAGAGCCCCTGGGGACCCAGGTGCACATTGCAGAGGCTGCGGTGAAAAACTCCTCAAAGAGCTGGACTGGTTGGAGGGCTGGCTATCTCCCACAAACCACCTGTGGGGCCCCTAGGGAGCCAGGTATCTTTGCAGACAGGGGCTACCTCTTCCAAGAGCTGCAAGGGGAGGGCCAGCCATCACAGGAGCAAACGAAGTTGCAGGCCACCCCCCCACCCCACCCCCCACACATAGTAGCCAGGTGCCCATCACTGGCAGAAACCTTCTGGAGGAGCTGGAGGGGGAGGAGCAGCCATCAACACCCTGCAGGTCTTCACACAGAACCAATGAGAGAAGGGAGGGCCCCAAAACACCAGCAGTGCAGAAACCTAGCTGGGCTCCTGGAGGCTCAGCCTACTTGGGGGCTGGTACTCAGAACCAGCCTTGACTGTGACAGCCATAGGCCCTGCCATTCCAAGACCACACAGCTTGTCTCTGTAGACTACAGAGACTTGATCAAGAAGAGGCAGACTCAGAAAATGGATTGCTTCTAATCTCAAGCACCTGAGTTACACTGAGAGCTACATGAACTATTAATTCAAAACACATTCTTTTGAAAATTTACTTCCAACCCTCATAATTAGTGTATTTTAAGTAAATACTGTTTATATCATAGTGTATCTCAATTCCCCTATTTTTACTCCTCCCTTATCGCAGTTCACCTAAATACCAAGACCCTCCTCCTACTCTTGTTTTAAAGTCTACTCACTGTCCTGCTACAACTCATTCTCAATCCTCAATCTAAGTATTCCTCCCCTTCCCAGCCACGTAAACCCTTTTTCCCCCTTTTGTGGGTGAGCTACAAGGAACTACACATTCTTTTTTCTGCTAAACGCACACGGGTCCTGGCTCCACCAGGGCCAATCAGGGTTCATTAAGGGTGGACAGGGAGGTATATCTGGCAACTATATACATAGGCTTAAACTGTTCACTAGTACTTGAAGCATTCTGATTTTCCCCCTCTCCATTTCTATATAAGAGATAAGTTGACTTTCTCTCTGGCATCGCCATTATCTTTGCTACTCCTTTACACCCTTAAAAAATAGCAATATTTTAGTCTACTTAATCATTTTTCCCCTCGTACAACAGTCTTACCATACCTATATCCCTATTAAGACTGGGCCAGTTGCAGCTGAGCGTGTGATTAAAAGTGGGGGTTACCTTGGAGGGTATGGGTATACAGCTAGGTTCTTAGGCAGTCGAAAAGGGCATTAAAGGAGAAAAATATCTGTGAAGGTGTGGTTATTTTGCCCAGACTGGTGGTTCTGTTGTAGGAGCAGCTCAAAAACAGTGTATGAGATGGGGTAGAAGGACTATCTCTCAATCAGCTAACTGGAGGGAAAGGAGCAGCACATACAACAAATCCAAAACACAACAGACAGTCCAAGATAATGAGATGAAGGGCAACCCAAGCCCAACAAGTGGAAGAAATCTAGAAGACTGCAACACTGAACTCCACAGATCTCCTAAAACAGAAGGGCACTGCACAAAGGCAGGGGATCAAAGCAGATTAATCCAAGAAGAAGGAAAAAAACAAACAAACAAAAAAAACAAGAACAGACACCCAAAATGGGGGAAAAAAAGAATCAGCCCATCACCACGAGGAAAGAAGGAATCCCCAGAAAGATCACTAAATGAAACAGAGGCAAGCAAACTATCAGATGGAATTCAAAAGAATGATGATAGAGAATCCCAATGAGCTCAGCGAGCTCAAAGAAAACTATAAACAACTCCAGGGGAACTACAAAGAACACCAGGGAAGCTACAAGGAACTTACTGAGAGCTACACCAACATTGAAAAGGACCTAGAAACTATCAGTAAGAGACAGGAGGAAATGAAGAATACAATTTCTGAATTGAAGAATACAGTAGAAAAAATCAACAGTAGGCTAGAGGAACTAGATGATTGGATCAGCAAGTTGGAGGAAAATGTAGAAAAATATTCCAAGACAGTGCAAGAGAATGAAAAAAACTGAACAAGAATGGAGAGGTTTAAAGAGAGCTGCAAGACAATATGAAACAAAATAACATCCCTATCATAGGGATACCAGAAGGAGAAGAGAAACAAGGAATGAAAAACCTGTTAAAAAAAGTAATGATAGAAAATTTCCCTAACATGATGAGTGAAAACATTAATCAAGTTCAGGAAGCACAGAGGGTCCCAATGAAGATCAACCCAAACAGACCCACGTCAAGACAATTATAATTAAACTGGCAAAATTCAAAGACAAAGAGAGAATCCTAAAAGCATCAAGAGAAAAACTGCAAATAACATATAAGGGGGCTCCAATAAGTTTATCAAATGATTATTCAACAGAAATAATACAAGCCAGAAGGGAATGGCAAAAAAATATTCCAAGTAATGGGAAACAAAGGCCTGCAATCAAGAATACTCTACCTAGTAAGGCTCTCATTCAAAATAGAAGGAGGAATTAGAGTTTCACAGACAAAAGAAGATTAAAAGAATAAATCTCTACCAAACCAGCATTGCAAGAAATGCTAAAGGGTCTTCCTTAAAAAAAATAATAATGAAGAAAGAGAAAGAAACAGATAGCCAAAGAGGAACACAGGTACAAAGTAGGAAAATGACAATGAATAAGTATCAATCAATAATAACCTTAAATGTAAATGGATTAAATGGGCCAATCAAAAGACATAGGGCAGCTGAATGAATAAGAAAACAAGACCCACGTATATGCTGTCTTCAAGAGATCCACCTCAGAACAAAAGTCAACACAGATTGAAAGTGAAGAGATTGAAAAATATATATCAAACAAATGGACATGAAAAAAAGGCTGGAGTAGCAAGATTTATTTCAGACAAAAGAGGTTTTACAATGAAGGCCATAAAAAGAGAAAGAAGGACATTTCATAATACTTAAGGGAACAATCCATCAAGAAGAAATAAGTCTGGTAAACATGTGCACACAATGTAGGAGCTTCAAAATATATAAGGAAAATCTTGGAGGACTTCAAGAAGGATATAGACAGCAACACACTAATAGTAGGGGATTTTCATACCCCACTATCAACACTGGACAGATCTTTCAAACAAAAATGCACCAAGGATGTTGTGGCATTGAACAACACTCTAGAGGAAATGGACCTAACTGATGTATACAGAGTCTTTTACCCCAAAGAAGCAAAATACTCATTCTTTTCAAATGCACATGGATCATTCTCTAAGATAGACCACATGGTAGATCACAGGACAAGCCTCCACAAACACAGGAAAATTGAAATTATACCAAGAATCTACTCAGAGCACAATGGCTTGAAACTAGAAACCAATCTCAAGGGAAAAAACCAAAAACACTAACTCATGGAGACTGAATAACTTGTTTTTAAGTAATGAATGGGTTAACAATGAGATCAAAGATGAAATCAAAAACGTTTCTGGAAACAAATGACAATGAATACGCAACAGTCCAAAACCTATGGGACACAGCAAAGGGAGTTCTGAGAGGGAAAAACAGCAATACAGGCCTACCTAAAAAGGTCACAAGAAGTTTATAAAAACAACCTAACCATAAACCTCCAAGAACTAGAGGAGCAACAACAAACAAAGCCCAGAGTAAGTAGAAGAAAAGAAATCATCAAGATCAGAGCAGAACTAAATAACCTAGAGACTCAAACTACAATTCGAAGAATCGACAAGTCCAGGAGCTGGTTCTTCGAAAAAATAAACAAAACTGACAAGCCTTTATCCAGACTCATCAAGAAAAAGAGAGAGAGGACCCAAATAAACAGAATCAGAAATGACAGAGGAGAAATCACAACTGATAACTTCAGAAATACAAAAGATTGTGAGAAATTACTACAAACAACTATATGACAAGAAATATAAAAACCTGGGTGAAATGGACACACTTCT
Source organism: Noctilio leporinus (assembly GCA_004026585.1). NCBI lineage: Eukaryota > Metazoa > Chordata > Mammalia > Chiroptera > Noctilionidae > Noctilio > Noctilio leporinus. Next base: position 9,600 of record PVIW01005746.1, read on the forward strand.
TTAAATGTATAATCTATGAAAACTGAATCCAGAAAAAGCAGAAAGCCTGAACAAGCCAATAACAACTAGCAAAATTGAAGAAGTAATCCAAAATCTTCCAAAGCACAAGAGCCCTGGACCAGATGGCTACACAGGTGAATCCTACCAAACATTTAGAGAAGAACTAACTCCTATCCTTCTCAACCTATTCCAAAAAATCCAACAAGAGGAAAGACTCCCAAACTCTTTCTATGAGGCCAATATTATTCTAATCCCATAACCAGATCAAGACACAACTAAGAAAGAAAACTATAGGCCAATATCTCTGATGAACATATATGCTAAGATTCTCAAAAAATAATAGCTTACCGAATCCAGAAATACATTTAAAAGATTATGCACCATGATCAAGTGGGTTTCATCCCAGGGATGGAAGGATGGTACAACATTCACAAATCAATAAATGTAATACACCAATCAACAAAATGAAAGACAAAAACCATATGATCATATCAATAGATGCTACAAAAAAAGCATTTGATAAAGTATAGCACACGTTTATGATAAAAACCCTCAGCAAAATGGGAATATAGGGAGCATACCTCAACATCATAAAGGCCATCTATGAGAAACCTGAAGCCAACATCATACTTAACAGACAAAAACTAAAATCTTTCCCCCTAAGATCAGGAACCAGACAAGTCTGTTCACATTCTCCACTTCTGTTCAACATCATTTGGAAGTTCTAACCATAGCTATCAGAGAAGAAAAAGGAATGAAATGTATCCAAATATAAAAAGAGGAAATCAAACTGTCATTATTTATTATGATATGATAGTGTACATACAAAACCTGATTGGCTCCACCAAAAACTTACTCAACCTAATAAGCAAATTTAGCAAAATAGCTGGGTGTAAAGTCAATATCCAGAAATCAAAAGCATTTTTGGATATCAATAATGAAACATCAGAAATAGAAGCTACTAATCAAATCCCATTTACCATAGCAACAAGAAAAAGAAAGCACTTAGGGATAAATTTAACTAAGGAGGTAAAAGATCTGTACTCAGAAAACTACAGAACATTGAAGAAAGAAATGAAAGAAGATACAAATAAATGGAAGCATATACCATGTTCATGGATGGGAAGAATTAACATCATTAACATGTCCATACTACCCAAAGCATTCTATAGATTCAATGCAATCCCAATTAAAATACTTCACAGAGATAGAAAAAATACTTCAAAAATTTAGATGGAGCCAAAAATGCCCATGAATAGGCACAGCAATTTTGAGAAAGAAGAACAAGGTAGGAGGAATCACAATACTTAATATCAAACTATACTACAAGGCTACTGTCATCAAAACTGTCTGGTACTGGAATAAGAATAGACATATAGATCAATGGAACAGAATAGAGAGCCCAGAAATAAACCTTGGACTCTATGGTCCATTAATATTCAACAAAGTGGGAAGGAACTTAAAATGGAGTAAAAACCCTTTGACAAGTGGTGTTGGGAGAACTGGACAGCAACATTCAGAAAGATAAAACTAGACCAACTTACACCATACATCAGAATAAACTCAAGATGGATAAAGGACTTAAACATAAGCAGTGCCACCATAAAGGTCCTGGAGGAATATATAGGCAGTAAAAATTTAGATATCTTATGCAGAAGTATGTTTACTGATACTTCACCAAGGGCAAAGGAAATAAAACAACAAATAAACAAATGGCACTATATCAAATTCAAAAGTTTCTGTTCAGCTGAAGAGAATACCAGCAAATTTAAAAGGGGACCAACTGTATGGGAAAACATGTTTGCCAATCATACCTCAGACAAGGGTTTGATCTCCAAAATAGATAAAGAACTAATGCAACTCAACACCAGGGAGACAGACAGCCCAATTAAAAAATGGGCAAAAGACCTGAACAGACAACTCTGAGGATGACATACAAAAGACCCAAAGGCATATGAAAGAATGTTCAACATCACTATCCATCAGAGAGATGCAAATTAAAATAAGATACCACCTCACACCTGTCACAATGGCAATCATCAACAAATCAACAAACAACAAGTGTTGGTGAAGATGTGGGGCAAAGGGACCCCTGGTGCACTGTTGGTGGGAATGCAGGCTGGTGCAGCCACTATGGAAAACAGTATGGAATTTCCTTAAAAAACTAAAAATGGAACTGCCTTTTGATCCAGCAATTCCACTACTAAGGTATATACCCAAAGAACCCTGAAAGACCAATTCATAAGAACCTATGTACCCCTATGTTCATAGCAGCACTATTTACAATAGACAAGTGCTAGAAATAGCCTAAGTGACCATCAGTGGATGATTGGATCAAAAAAGTTTGGTACATTTACACAATGGAACATTACACAGGAGAAAGAAAGAAGGAACTTTTTCTATTTTTTTGCAACAACATGGATGGAACTGGAAAGTATTATGCTTAGTGAAATAAGCCAGTCAGTGAAAGACAAATATCATATGATCTCACCCATTTCAGGACAATAGTGAATAAAACAAACAAGTAAGCAAAACAGAACCGGATACATGAATACAATGAATAGGTCTCCAGTGGGCAGAGGGGAGGGGGGACATTAGATGGGAGCAGAAGAGGCAAGGAATGGGAGCAGTTTAGTCAAGTAACTAGTATGGAAGAACCATGGACATGGCCAACAAGTGGGATTGACTTTGGGAGGAGTGTGAGGATGGGGAAGAGGACAGAGGCAAAGGAAAATGGGATGGATGTAATAAAACAACAATAAAATTAAATTAAAAAAAAAATAGAACTCTACTCAGTAAGCAATAGGTCACTATAGGTCACTGAAGAAAGAAGTCAAGGAAGACACAAATAAGTGGAAATGCAGGGTACACGCGATCAATTGGCAGTGGTTTTGCTTCTTATTTCATGTGCTTCTTATCGATTTTGGAGAACTATGTTTCTAGGGTTGTGGTTTTGCATCGTTGTTTCAGATGGAGGGTGTTGGATTCTGGGAGCAGCCATCGTGTTGAGCGAGTGTGATGTTGGAGTGACCATAGTTTCTGGACTTTGGTGCAGGGAGAGCTACTGGGGAGATTGTGGACTTTGGTGACATGCCTTTGTGTATGGTTTGCAGTGTGAAGAGGGTGTGTGGGGCTGATCCTGATGTTGCCACACCAAGGAGGAGGGTGCATGGGGTGCTCAGGGATCACACAGGTCCAGATGTTGTGCCCGGTGTCCTGGGGGTCATCAATGAAGATCCAGGATATTTGCCTTGGAGTTTTGGGAGGGGTGGTTGTGCTGTGGAAGAAGCAGGTGGGTGTCATTTTGTCTTCCAGTAGGATGATGCACCAGCACTTGGTGCTCGGACAGTGTAGGGGTTTCTCCAGTCAGTGTCAGAGTTCCTGAATTCTGCTTGGGGGAGGCCTGGCCGCCTGGTTCACCTGGTGCAAATCCTTTGGACTGTTGGGTGTGGGGCATTTGTGGGAGAGAAATTGATAAACAGCCTCATTCCAAATGAAGAGGCTATTAAAGCTAAGATTGAAAACATTGTGATGCCCATTGATAAAGAAAAGTTAATTGGTGTGCTCAAGATTCCAAAGTTGAATTGAGTCTATTATTGCAGCAAATGGAGATTTTTTTCACCAATTAAAAAAATAATGACTATGTTTATGTATTTACGTATAAGAATAAGTTTGTTTCAGGTGTGACACTTTTGTGGTATGTTGTTTATTTTACGAGGGTTTTGCCAGTTGACTGCATGCACCCTGTACGTCATGAGTATTTTTATAGGGATTATCTTGAAAATTAAAAGTTGCAATATAGTGCTTTCATGAAAATTAGGTGTTTCAGTGATGATAGGTCAAAATTTTTTAGTAAATTTGTTGAAAAGTTGTTTGGAAGGTCAAAATTAGTGTGGTTTTCTCATTCAAATGTGTTTGTTATTCAGCTTCTTATAAATACTTTTAATATTGTGTTCTTCAACAAGGCCAAGCAAGTAAAATCAAGTCTGCTGAAGAAACAGTGACATCAAGTATGTACAAATGCCTTACACTTTTTCTAATGCTTTTTATAGTTATAGCAGTGAAATTATGGCCATAATATTCTTATGGTTCAGTGTGTGTTATAGTTAACATTTGAATGACTAGAGTAGTAATTAGCAGAAATAGTGCTTTCATGAAAACTAGGTGTTTCTGTAATGTTTGGTCAAGATTCTTTAATATGTTGATAAGTAGTTTGGAGGTAGAAATTAGTGCAGTTTTCTCATTTAAATGTGTTTATCATCACATTTCTTATGTATGTATTTGTTAATCCTGTGTTCTATAACAAGTCCAAGCAGGTAATATCATATTTATTAAAAAAGCAGTGAAGTTCAGTATGTATAAATGCCTCACACTTTCTCTAATGCTTTCTCCAGTTAGAGAATTGAAATTGCTGCCATAATATTATTCTGGTTCAGTGTGTATTATAGTTAAATTTCAAATGACTGGAGTGGTAAGTAGCAGAAATAGCACATTCATGAAAACTATTTAGGTGTTTCCGTGATGTTCAGTCAAGATTCTTTAGTAAATATGTTGAAAAATAGTTTGGAAGGTAGGAATTAGTGTGATTTTCTTGTTCAAAAGCATTTATCATTCTGTTTCTTTTGCATGTGCTTGTTATTCAATTAGGCCAAGAAAATAGTATCAAGTTTACTGAATAAAAAGTGTAGTTAAGTATGAGAGCACCCTCTCTGGCAACAGTGGGGGTGAAAAAGAGAGGCCCCTCTCCCCAAGGCCTTCCTGTTGTACAGCACAGTGCAGCCCACAGCTCTGGATGCCAGGCTCCTCTCTGTGAAGCGCTCCTCTCTTTGATGCTGTCCCAGAGCCTTCCACTTGCCCCTTCCCCCACCTCATCATGATCCAGTAAGCTGGAGGAGGGCACTTCCTATGAAGGTGAGGTTCTCTTCCTTGAGAAGTGGAAGCAGAGGCCTTCCCTGGCCAAAGAAGGACAGAGCCCCCAGGTGAAATCATGGAGATGGGCCTGGGGGTGCTGTAAAATGGCAGGGGCTGTGGCAGTCTTCCCTGGCCCCTCCCCACAGGGCTTGGGGCTAGAACTGCCAAGGCAAGTGTAAGGGGAGGTGGGGAAAATCTCTCTGGGCCTCAAGGTGGGGTTGCAGTGAATGAATTTCCTTCCATTTGTGGGGCTCCAGGATCCCTAAGTAGGGCTCTTGACCTGCAGTCAAGAGATGCTCTGTCTTGGCTTCTTGGCTAGGACCTCCTTAGTAGCCCAGGGGGAGGGGGGTGCCCTCAGCAGTGCCAGGGGGAGTGGGGAGAGGCTGGTCATTCTCCTGGGCAAGAACAAGAGGGTGAAATCACCCTAACTGGCAGCCACAGGGGTCCAGCTGCAGCAGGAAAAAAATGAGTCCTGCAAAAGTGTCTGGCATTCCCTGGACATTACCCATCAGGTATTAACCCTGCTGAAACCTGCTCAGCTTCCATGATCAGAGAGGATCAGCACATTCTGGGTGGTATCACCTTAGCCATGGAAGGGGGCCTCCAGAAGCCTCAAGAGCCCGTTCCTCACCTCCAGGCCCCTTTCCCCACAGCCCTCTGGCTGGACAGAGCTTCTGGAAGGCTTGAGTATTGTCTTCTCTCTGTGACATGCTTCTGTCTGTGAAGCTGTCTCTGAGCCCCCTGCCTTCTCCATCAGTCACATCAGGTTTCAAAAAGCAGAACCAGGGCACTCCTCCAAAGGTGAAGTTCCCTTCCTCCATAGCTGAAGAGGGGGAGTGCCCTAACCAAATAGGGAGGATGGAACCTCAGTGAAATAGCTGGGTGGGTCCTGGGAGGGTGTTGAAGGGGCAGGGACTGCGCAGCCTTTCCAGGACCCTTCCCTAAGGCCCAGGCCTGGGTCTGCCAAGGCAGGCATAAGGGGAGGTGGGTAATCTCCCTAGGCCTCAATGTGGGGGCAGTGGTGAGTGGTCTTTGTTCCCTCTGTTAGTATTTTTAAGTAGGGCTCTTGGTTTTCTAAGTAGGGCTGGGAGCTTTCATTTTCTCCCTGCAGCAGTCCTGCTGGGCAGCCCCACCTGCATGGTCTGGGTGCTGTAAGGGCAGGTGTCGTCTTTTCTCCAGGCCCTTCACTCCTTGGTTGCTAAGCTGAATGAATTCAGGCATCCTCACTCTTCAGGGCCCTCTTGATACAGAGAGATATGAAGAGAAGTAGGAGAGAAGTGGGAACCACCGTAGGAAGAGATTGTAGAGGCAATGGAAGCCTATCTAGCCAGGGATTGACTCAAAAGTTGAATTCCTGGGGGTGCTGTAAAATGGCAAGGGCTGCAGCAGTTTTCCCAAGCCAAAGGAAATAAAAAGATGGCTGGCTCATTGGCTCAGGATTTATTCTCTTTTCTGAGCTGGCTCATTGGCTCAGGATTTATTCTGTCTTCTGAGCTTGCTCACTCACTCAGGTTCTTACTGGCTCTAGCATAGGCTGTCTGGACTCTAGACTGGCTGGCTCTGACTCTCAGTTTCATCATTCTCAAGGATGCTTGGATGATCGTGCTGCAGCTGCCTGTATGTATAGGATGTACATGATAGAGTGGCAGAATTTTGGTGAAGTGGATGGCATGCCACAAAGGTGTTGTATTTTGAAATAAATTTATTGGAGTGGGGTTTGTTGACTTCTCTCTCACTAATGCTGCATGCGTAGTGGTCTGGAGGATTTGCATCTGGTGGGCTGGGCAGCCAGATTTCCTTTGTCCAGGGTTTGGGAGGATTGATGCTGGGGGGTTCTTGCACCCTTTTTGGTATTGTTTGCTGATGTACCATCTTGTTGGAGGATGGGATGACATCTGTTTGTGGCTTGCTTCTTCCATATTGCAGCTGCTTCTCTCGGGGGATCACGGTAGACATCAGCAGTCACCTTCAAGCCTTGTGGAAACAAATGTGGGGTCATGATATCTCCTTCATTGCTGACAACACCTAAACCATCACTCTAGCAGGAAGTTTCATTTTCATGACAGTTGGGACTTCATTAGGTTCTCACAGAGCCATCTGTTGTTTCTTCTGTTGACTATTTTGTCCTGCTGAAACTTCTTTTCACTGGAGAAGAAAATCAGAGGGATTTTTACTTTGGGATTTCTCAGTTTTGTTAGCAGTTTCCTTGCTTTTTCAAAGCATCTTTCCTTTGTCTGCTGTGTCATAAACTGGCCTCTTCTAAGAACATATGCTCTGTATCTGAAATCTTTAGCAATAATCTTGCAAACCATTGTATCCGGCACCTGCAGTTCTCTTACTATGGAGTACATTGACTTTCCTGGATCTTTGTTGATGATCTCCTGGATGCTGTGTACAGTGCCTGGACTTGTGTAGCCCTTGCATACCTTATGCATTTTCCTCGTTGGTGTGGCAACATCAGGGTCAGCATCATGCACCTTCTTCGTGTTGTGGACTAGGTGAAGGGGGATGTTGTTGAGGTTGATCCACAGTTTCCTTGGTGGTTCTACCTGTGTGCAGTCCAGAGATTGTGGTTGCTCTGGCACCGTGTTCCTTCAACGTGGCGATTGCTCTCGGAGGTGGACACTTTCTGTCTGAAGCAGTGGTGTGGAGTCATGGACTTGGAAACATAGTTTTTCAGGATTGGTGGGAGGCATGTGAAATGGGGAGATGCAATGTTATTGCTGGTATATGCGAACAGATGATATATACATAGTATGGGAATGTAATTTGGGCACAACCTAGGATTGGGCTGGCCTGGCAAAGCATGGAATTTTTGTTTTTTGGGTGTCTTAGAGGGAAGAGGCTCTGAGGCAGAAGCCTGAAATTCTTCCAGAATTGTGTACCTTTTGTGTATTATGTTATTTTACTTTGTAAACTAACCAACCTTATGGTAATGAACAGGTAAAATGATAGGAGGACCCTTAATCGATAAGCCTAAGTAAATATAGCTGTGAGTTGATAGGCATTAGTGACTTCTTTTGAATAAAGACTGCTTACTTTAAAAAAAAGAAGAAAAGAAAAAAGAAAATAATTCCAATTTAAATAAACTTAACCCGAAGTAACGCAGGTACAACAAAAATACAAGACTATACATTATTTAGTAGGATCTACTTAAAACAAGATTATTTTAAAGTATTCATAAGTTAAAGTTGGTTCTTATCCATTCAGCTACCCTATGTCTTCTGATTGGTGCATTTAATCCATTTACATTTAAGGTTATTATTGATAGGTACTTATTCATTGTCATTTCCCCCCTGGATACCTATGTTCCTCTCTGTCTCTCTATGTTTCTTCACCTTCTTAAAGCAGATCCTTTATCATCTTTTTCAATGCTGATTTGATGGAGGTGTATTCTTTCAGCCTTCTTTTGTCTGGGAAAATTCTTATTTGACATTCCATTTTGAATGAGAGCCTTGTTGAGTAGAGTAGTCTTGGTTGTAGGACTTTGTTTTTCATTGGTTGGAAAATTTTTTGCCATTCCTTCTGGCTTGTAGTGTTTCTATTGATAAATCAACTGATAACCTTAATGGAGCACCTTGGTATGCTATTCACTATTTCTCTCTTGCTGCTTTTAGGATTCTCTCTGTCTTTGAAATTTGCCATTTTAATTATGGTGTGTCTTGGAGTGAGCCTTTTTTTGGGTTCATCTTCATTGGGATCTTCTGTACTTGCTGCACTTGCATGACTTTTTCTCTCTTCAGGTTAGGGAAGTTTTCTGTCATTTCTTTTTCAAACAGGTTTTCTATCCTTTTCTCCTTTTTTCTCATTCTGGTATTCATATGATATGGATATTACTATGTTTCATGTTGTCCTGCAGCTCTCTTAAATCCTGTTCATTCCTTTTTAAAAAGATTGTATTTATTGTATTTATTATTTTCAGAGATAGAGGAGGTGGGAGAGGCAGAGAGGGAGAGAGACATCAATGTATGGTTGTCTTTCACCTGCCTCCAGCTATGGACCTGGCTGGAGATTTGACTTGCAACCTGGTTACGTGCCCTGGTTGGGAATCGAACTAGTGACCTTTGAGCTACCAGCCAGGGCCAGAATATACATTCTTTTCAAGTTTACATGGAATAATTTGTAGAATAGACCACATATTAGGATACCAATCAAGCCTCAATAAATTTAAGAAGATTGAAGTCATATCAAAACTCTTCTCTGGCCATAATGCTACAAAACTAGAAATCAATCTCATGAATAAAATTTAAAAATATACAAAGACTTGGAAGCTAAATAACATGTTACTAAACAGTGGAAGTACTAACAGTGATATCAAGGAATGAATCAAAAGGTACCTTGAAACAAATGAAAATGAGAGCACAACAATCAAAATCTGTGGGAAACCAGGAAAGTAGTACTAAAGAAGATAATTCATAACATTACAGACTTATATTAGGAAAAAGAAAAAGCTCAAATATACAATCTAATTTTACACCTAAAGAGACTTGATGAAGAACAACAAAGTCAAAGTGCATAGAAGGAAAAAATAATAAAGTCAGAAATAAATGAAATAGAGTCTAAAAAATACAAAAAATCAATGAATCCAAGAGCTGATTCTTTTTAAAATGATTCTTTTAAAACATAAACAAGTTTTAAGTTATTTATTTAAACACTTTTAAAATTAATTATTTTCAGAGAGAAAGGAAGAGAGGAAGAAAGGGAGAGAAGCATCAATATATGGTTGCCTTTCACCTGCCTCCAGCTAAGGACCTGGCTGGAGACTTGACTTGCAACCTGGTTATGTGCCCTGACTGGGGAATCAAACCAGCTACCTTTGGGTTTGCAGGCTGGTGCCAATCCACTGAGCCACACCAACCAGGGCAAAAAAGATAAACAAGTTTTTAAAACCTTTAATCAGACTCATTAAGAAAAATAACAAGAAGACCCAAACTAACAAAATCAGAAATATAAAAGGAGGACAACTGACACTAAAAAAAAAAAAAAGTATTTAAAGAAAATAGTATGAATAACTATATGCCAACAAATTGGACAATCTGGACAAATGGATAATTTGTAGGAATATATAATATTCTAAAATTTAATAAAGAAAAATGAGAGAATCTGAATAGACATTATAACTAGTGAAATTCAAGCAGTAATAACAGAACTGTTAACAAAATGCACTGCCTTGATGGGCATGGCTCAGGGAGTTGGGCATCATTCTGAAAACTGAAAGGTTGCTGGTTCAATTCCTAGTCAGAGCACATGCCCGGTGGTAGGCCAGCTCCCCCATTGTCGCTGAGCAAGAGGCCAAGCAAGAGGCAACCATCAATATTTTCTCACACATCGATGTTTCTTTCACTCTTCTTCCTCCCTTCCCCTCTCTCTAAAAATTAAAATAAAATCTTTAAGTAAAAAGAGCCCTCCCCTGACTGGTGTGACTCAGTTTGTTGAGCATCATCTTGCAAAGCATAAAGTCACCAGTTCAACTTCTGGTCAGGGTACATGCATGCATTGTGGGTACAGTGCCTGGTTGGGGTGCATACAAGTGGCAATTAATTGATGTTTACTTCTCACGTCAATGTTTCTCTCCATTTCTTTCTCATTTTATCTGTCTCTCTCTAAAAATAAGTTTAAAAAATTTTTAAATAGCCCTGGACTGGATGGCTTCACATGTGAATTTTACCAAACATTTAGGGAAGATATAACACCTTTCCTTATCAGGCTATTTTGAAAATATAAAGAGAAGGGAAGACTCTCAAGCTCATTTTACAAGACCAGCATTATCCTAAATCCAAAACTAGATAGTTATCTTTTAAAGGAAATTATAGACCAATATCCCTGATGAACATAGACACTAAAATTCTCAAAAAATGTTAACATACTGAATATAACAATACATCAAATATCATGCACCCCAATTGTGTGGGATTTATTCCAGGAATGAAAGATTTATACAATAACCACAAATCAATAACTGTAATCTACCACATAAGCAAAATGATGGATAAAAACCACATGATCATATCAATAGATGCAGAAAAAGCACCCATTTATGATAAGAATGCTTAGCCTGTGGACATAGAGAGAACATACCACAAAGCAGTAAAAACCATATATGACTAACTCATAGCCAATATCATTCTCAATGGGCACAAAATACAAATCTTCCCCTTAAGATTGGGAACAAGGCCCTGGCTGGTAGCACAGCAGATAAGGTACTGGCCTGTGAACCCAAAGGTCACTGGTTCGATTCCCAGCCAGGGTACATAAAAAGGTTGCAAGCCAGGTCTCCAGCCAGGTCTGTAGTTGGAGACATGTGAAAGACAACCACACATTGATGTCTCTCCCCCTCTGCCTCTCTCTCTTCCCCTCTCTCAGAAAATAATAAATAAAATCTTTTAAAAATTAAAAAAAAAAAAAAAAGATTGGGAACAAGATGGGGATATCTGCTTTTGCCACTCTCATTTAACATAGCAATGAAAGTCCTAGCCACAACAATCACACAAGAAGAAGAAATAAACATTCAAATTGGAAAAGAAGAAACAAAGCTATCATTATTTGCAGATGACATGATACTGTATGATGGAGACTGTCTGGTTTGGTTCCAGGAACTAGAGCCCCCACATGCAAGGCCCAGAACACTGGACCTGTAAGACTTGGCCAGAAAACTGGGAATGCTGGAGGCAAGTGCAACCTGGCAATTAGCCAGGTAGTTTCTGTGGGAAACCTGGTCTAAGGAAACTATATTTTATCCCCTGAATTTTGTTTTACTCTTGGTCTCCCTAGTTAATGTATACCAGATGTTTATGCTTAAAGCACAGGATAATCTCATGCACCCTGCCTTATGGTCACTTGGCATCTTCTTGTCCGACCAGCCCTCACCTGAGGAAATTCCGTGTTCCTTCAATTGTTGTCTCTGAACAGTATCTATTTTCTGTAATCAGCACTGTGTGCCATTGATTGATGAGGTTTGCATGCCTACCATATACCCTTAGGTAATCTGAATTCAATAGAAATCCTTGGAAGAAGGGGTTTGGAGCACTTCTCTACTAGAGAGATTTGCTGGTCCTTTGTCTTCCCAAGCAGATCTTGCATTGGCAGACTATTTCATCTGGTGCCAGGGGACTTTGCAGGATGGGGTCTCCCACAACTGTTTATAGATAACCCTAAAGATTCCATCAAAAAACTACTAGATAAATTTAGTAAAGTAAAAGGATACAAAATTAATATCTAAAAATGAGTTGCATTTTTATACACCAATAATGAACTATCAGTAAGGGAAATTAAGAATACAACCCCACACACAATTGCTTTTAAAAGAATAACAAACTAGGGATAAATTTAATTAATACACTAAAGAAAGAAATTGACCAAGATGGCAGAGGATTAAGTGGAGCTACATCAATCTCCTCCCAGAACCAATCTGGGATTACAACTTAATTGGGAAAAATCATCTAGAATAACCAATAGAACATGAGCTGGAAAGAAGCCTTATAACCACAGACAGACTAGAAAAGGATGCTTCATCAAAACATGGCAGGTAGGAATTACAGAAATGAGAGAGAGCTGGCTGGGCTCCCACCAGGCAGCAGCTGAAGGGATGAAGCCATGGGCTTCACCTGAGAAGCATGGGCTTTGGTCCTCCAGCTGGATTTCCCAGCCTATAGAAACACAGCAGAGAATAAAACAGCATACAGCTGGGAAGGGCAGAAAGCCTCGGAGTTTGCTAGCCTGAGAGTGCTAGAGACAGAGAATTACTAAGGTGACCACAAATGAAAATACACTTGCACCCAATTACCCTGAGCTCTAACTGAGGAAAAGCAGAGTGGACTAGAGATGCCTGGGGAAAGTTTGTTGTGGTGGCTTGGAGGAGAGAAGTGAGGGAGCAGCCGTGGGGGTCCCAGTGCTAACTCACTACCCATACTGCAGGCTCATTATGCCAAGTAGCTTCTGTCTGTGGGGTCCTCATAGCCCTGCCCACTGGAAGCAATCTGCCCCACCCAGTTGTTCCTGAGCCTGGTGACTGATCACAATTCATTGATTTAAGACTGAATCAATCTGTCCGGTGCCACAGTGTCTGAGTCTGGCAGCTGATCACAGATTCAATGGTTTGCACCTGAATCCATCTGTCTCGCTCAGTGGCACTTGGGACTGGCAGCTAATCACAGATTCATTGATTTACAATTGAATCAATCTGTCCTACCCAGTGGTGTCTGAGCCTGGTGGCTGATTACAAACTCATTGATTTACAGATGGGTCAGTAGTGGGTTATGAGCCTGGTGGCTGATCTTGGATTCATTAGATTGCAACTGAGTTGGTCTATTTCACCCGGTGGTGTCTAGGCCCGGCAGCTGATCTCAGATTCGAGGATTTACAACTGAATCAATCTGTTCCGCCCAGTGACATCTGAGCCTGGCAGCTGATCACAGGTTCATTGGATTACAACTGAATCAATGTGTGTCACCTAGTGGTTCCTAAGCCTGGCAGCTGGCCATAGATTTATTGGATTATAACTGAATTAATTGGCCCTGCCCAGTGGTATGTAAGGTGATCACTGATCACAGGTTCATTGGATTATAACTGAATTAATCTGTAGCACCTGAGCCTGGTGGTTGATCACAGATTGATAGGATTACAATTTAATCAACCTGCCTAGACTATTGGTGCCTGAGCCTGATGAATTCCAATCAGTCTGATTGGATTACAACTGAATTATTTGGCCCTGCCCATTGGTACCTAAAGTGACCACTGATCACAGGTTGATTGGTTTACAACAGAGTTAGTTAGTCCTGCCCAGCAGTATCTATACCTGATAGCTGAACACAGGTCAATTGGATTAAAAACTGAAGGTCACAGACAAAGGTAGTGGATCTCTGGTTGGAGCTCTGGCAGTGTCCAACAGGCTGATTAGGCCCAGACTGTGGAATGATCTGATATCATCAGAGGTGAATCCTGGAAGTAAGGTAATGCACCTCTACATGACAGAAAGTCACACCACAAAGACAGGAACTCAGAAAACCAAATCTAAAAAGCAAAAGCAAACAAGAGAAACTTAAAATGTGGAGAAAAAGAAACAGTCCATCACCAAAAATAAGGAGGAATCTCCAGAAAGATCACTAAATGAAACAGAGGCAAGCAAACTATCAGATATGGAATTCAAAATAATGATGATAGAGAAGCTCAATGAGCTCAGCAAGCTCAAAGGAAACTATAAACAACTGCAGGAAAATGACAAAGGCCTCCAGGGAAGCTACAAAGAACTTATTGAGAACTACACCATCACTTTAGAAAAAGACATAGAAACTATCAATAAGAGCAAGGAGGAAATGAAGAACACCATTTCCAAATTGAAGAATACAATAGAAAGAATCAACAGCAGGTTAGATGAAACAGAATTGGATCAGTAAACTGGAGGACAATGTAGAAAAATATTCCAAGACAGTGCAACAAAATGAAAAAGGACTGAATAAAGAAATAAGACATTTTAAGAGAGCTGCAGGACAACATGAAATTCAATAATATCAGTATCATAAGGATACCAGAAGGAGAAGAGAAACAAAAGATAGAAAAACCTGTTTGAAAAATTAATGATAGGAAACTTTCCTAACTTGATGAATGAAAACACTCAAGTTCAGAAAACACAGAGGGTCCCAATGAAGATCAACCCAAACAGACCCACTCCAAGTCACATTATAATTAAAATGGCCAATTTCAAAGACAAAGATAGAATCCTAAAGGCATCAAGAGAGAAACAGCAAATAACATAAGGGAACTCTAATAAGGTTTTCAAATGATTTCTTAACAGGAACAATACAAGCCAGAAGGGGATGGCAAAAAATATTCCAAGTAATGAAAAACAAAGGCCTGCAATCAAGAATACTCTACTCAGCAATGCTTTCATTCAAAATGGAAGGTGAAATAAGGAGTTTCCCAGACAACAGAAGGCTGAAAGAATAAACCTCCACCAAACCAGCATTGCAAGGGATACTAAAGGGTCTGCTTTAAGAAGATGAAGAAACAGAGAGAGACAGAGAGGAACACAAGTACAAAGGGGAAAAATGGCAATGAATAAATACCTGTCAATAATAACATTAAATGTAAATGGGTTCAATGCACCAATCAAAAGACATAGGGTAGCTGAATTGATAAGAAACATGACCCACATATATGCTGTCCACAAGTCACTCATCTCAGAACAAAATATTGACACAGATTGAAAGTGAAGGGATGGAAAAATATTTCAAGCAAATGGACATGAAAAAAAAAGGCTGTGATAGCAATACTTATTTTAGACAAATAGATTTTACAATGAAGGCCATAAAAAGAGACAAAGAAGGACACTTCGTAATATTTAAGGGAACAATCCATCAAGAAGATACACCTGTTGTAAACATATATGCATCCAGCATAGGAGCCCCCAAATATATAAGGAAAATCTTAGAGGACTTCAAGAAGGATATGAATAGCAACACATTAATAGTAGGGGATTTCAATACCCCATTATCAACAATGGACAGATCATCCAAGTGAAAAAACACCAAGGATATTGTGGCATTGAACGGCACTCTAGGTGAAATGGACTTGACTGATATATACAGAATTTTTTACCCCAAAGAAGCAAAATACACATTCTTTTCAAATGTACATGGAACATTCTCAAAGACAGACCACATGGTAGGACACAAGACAAGCCTTCACAAATACAAGAAAGTTGAAGTTTTTTATAATGACCACAATGGCTTGAAACTGGAAACCAACCTCAAGGGAAAAAACCAAAAACATTCTAATTCATGAAATCTGAATAACATGCTATTGAGTAAGGAATGGGTAAACAATGAGATCAAAGATGAAATCAGTATCTGGAAACAAATGAAAAATGAATACACAGCATCCCAAAGCATATGGGACACAGCAAAGGTAGTCTTGAGAGGAAAGTTTATAGCAACACAGGCCTACCTAAAAAGGTTGGAAGAAGCTCACATAAAAAACCAAACCACAACACTACAATAACTAGAGGAGCATCAACAAACAAAGACCAGAGCAAGGAGATAGAAGGAAATAATCAATATCAGAGCAGAATTAACTGACATAGAGACTAAAAGAACAATTCAAAGGATCAATAAATCCAGGAGCTGGTTTTTTGAAAAGATAAACAAAATTGACAAACTTTTAACCAGATTCATCAAGAAAGAGAGAGAGGACCCAAATAAACAAAAATCAGAAATAACAGAGAAGAAATCACAACCAATACCAGAAAAATACAAAAGATTAGAAGAAATTACTACAAATAGCTATATAGCAAAAAAATCTGACAACCTGAGTGAAATGGCCAAGTTTTTGGAAAAATATCATTTTCCAAAATTGATTCAAGAAGAATCAGAAAGTCTGAATAGACCAATTAACAACTAGTGAACTTGAAGCAGTAATTAAAAAACTCCCAGCACACAACAGTTATAGACCAGACGGCCACACAGGCAAATTTTACTGAACATTTAGGGAAGAACTAATTCCTGTCCTTCTAAATTTATTCCAAAAAATCCAAGAAGAGGGCAGACTCCCAAACTCTTTCTTATGAGGCCAGTATTATTTTAATCCCCCAACCAGGTCAAGACTCAACAAAGAAAGAAAACTATAATCCAATATTGCTGATGAACATAGGTGCTAAAATCCTCAACAAAATATTGGATCCAGCAGTACATTAAAATGATCATATACCATGACTCATCCAGGGTTGCAAAGATGGTACAACATTTGAAAATCAATAAGTGTAATACACCACATATAATAAAACATAAAACCCATATGATCATATCAATAGATACTGAAAAAGCATTCAATAAAGCACAGCACCCATTTATGATAAAAATGCTAGCAAGGGCCCTGGATGGTAGCACAGTGGATAAGATGCCGGCCTGTGAACCCAAAGGTTGCAGGTTCGTTTCCCCAGCCAGGGCACATAACCAGGTTGCAAACCAAGTCTCCAGTCAGGTCTGTGGCTGCAGGCAGGTGAAACGCAAACATACATTGATGTCTCTCTCCTTCTCCATGTCTCTCCCCCTCTTTCTAAAAATAATAAAATTAAAAAAAAATTTTTTTTTTAATGCTATTAAGGTAGGAATAGAGAGAGCATACGTCAACATAATAAGTGCCATATACAAGACACCTGCAATGAACATCATATTAATTGGGCAAAAGCTAAAAGCCTGTCTCCTAAGATTAAGAATAAGGCAAGGGTGCCGACTTTCTCCTTCTATTCAACATAGTTTTGGAAGTACTAGCCACAGCAATCAGACAAGAAAAAGAAATCAAAGGCATCCAAATTAGAAAGGAGAAAGGAAAAGTTTTTATTTGCATATGACATGAGAGTGTACATGGAAAACCCTGTAGACTCCACCAAAAAACTACCCTACCTAATAAGTGAATATGGTAAACTAGCTGGATACAAAGTCACTATCCAAAAATTGAAGGCATTTATATAAACCAACAATGAAATATCAGAGAAAGAAGCTAGGAAATAAATCTCATTTACTACAGCAATAAGAAAATTAAAGTACCTAGGAATAAACATAACCAAGGAGGTAAAAGACTTGTACTTGGAAAACTAGATAACACTGAAGAAAGAAATCAAGGAAGATACAAATATATGGAAGCATATACCATGTTCATGGATGGGAATAATTCACATCATTAAAAAGGCCATACTACCCAAAGCAATCTATAGGTTCAATGCAATCCCTATTAAAATACCAATGACATATTTAACAGATTTAGAATAAATACTTCAAAAATATATATGAAGCCAGAAACTACTCTGAATAGCCTCAGCAATCTTGAGAAAGAAGAACAAAGTAAGTGGAATCATAATACCAGACATCAAACTATATTACAAAGCCATC